>APFE030766585.1:7222-30395 GCA_000404065.3 Pinus taeda | reverse complement strand
ATATATAATAACATTTTAAAATGTTTTTCCTTATGGAAAGAAATAAGGCTTTTTGAAATCATCAAAAGAGGGAAAAAAAAAGCAACCTTCATTGAAATAGTTGCAAGTTTATACATTTAGGTACATCATTATATAATGTTCCAAAAATTTGCTATTTCATGGTAAATAACACTATCATATAAACATCTATATCCCAAAAAAATCACAGTTTTTGCATTAAAAAGAAAGAAAGAAAGATCATATAGGAGTAAACGAAACAAACCAACGATCAAGAATATATTTTTGCACCTACTCAACTTTTTTTTTAACCTTGCATGTGCTTTGGTCCAAATCTAGTTGTGTCTCTAGACATGCTTAAGAGAAATATCAAAGAAAGATTGGTCCAAATCTAGTTGTTTCTCTAGACATGCTCAAGAGAAATATCAAAGAAAGATGAGTAATTTTTTTTTTTTAAAGAAATGAGTAATTTTGTAATTGAGTTATTGTTATCATCCACGTGATTAAATTCATTGGGTCCCCATAGATATGCGATTTTTGAAATCCTTGTTCTTTTGCCAATTCTAAAATTAGTTTAAAGAAAATAACTTTGCAAAAATTTTTAAAGTTGAACCAATATTAATGGCGTGTCATAAATACACTTTAGTGCCAGGTATTTGGACTATGAATTTTAAATAAGTTATATTCCATATGAATACCATGGGTCAATACCATGGATTTTCAATACCATGGCTTTTCAATACCATGGGTCAATACCATGGGCATTTTTATTTTTATTTGATTTTTATAGGGTTATTTTTGTTTTTTTTATTCCTTTCTTTTATTTTGACAAAGTAAAATATCTACATTACATGAAATTTTTTCTTTAATGTTAATTTTTATGTAATTTGATTTAGTCAAAATGTGAAACATTTTGTTACAACATCTCTACTATATTCGGCTTGAAAGTGCCTCTTGACAATATAAATTAAATTTAACCCTAAAATTCTATATATAACTTATAATTTATAATAAACTAGGGGTTTTGACACCCCCTGGTTTTTCCCATGGTATTCTTGAGCCATGGATTTGTCCATGGTATCCTTCTCTAATATAGCCTATTTAAAGACGTAAAATTCCAATGAAATTTTATTGTTATTAGTTTTTGGATTAGTCTCATGTTTTGGAATGATAACATTTTTTGTGTGGTTCAGGGACACTAGAGATTGGTGATTGCTACATAAATGATGGAGCTTTCATTGGTTCTGCGACACTAGAGATTGGTGATGAGCTTGCGTTCAAGGACACTCGAGATTGGATGGAGCTTGCCTTGGTTCAGGGACACTAGAGATTGGTGATGAGCTTGCGTTCAAGGACACTCGAGATTGGATGGAGCTTGCCTTGGTTCAGGGACACTAGAGATTGGTGATTGCTATGTCAACGATGGAGCTTGGCCCTGGTTTTTCCAATGGTATTCTTAAGCCATGGATTTTCCCATGGTATCCTTCTCTAATGTAGCCTATTTAAAGACATAAAATTACAATGAATTTTTTTTGTTATTAGTTTTTGGAATAGATCTCAATTTGAATTTAAATTGAAATTAACATCGTGTGGGACGTATTTTAGATTTTAGAACCTATTTGACAATTATTGAAAAATTTTCACCATCATAAGTAAACTGACAAAATGACTTCCAATTTTAAAGTTAAATTGTCAAAATCTCTAATACCTTAAGTGCAAGTAAAGATAACCTACAGTAAAATATTATGGATATTATAATACCTTATTCAACTATATGTACAAATTATAATATTATGAATATTATAATACCTCATTCAACTATATGTACAAATTATAGTACATTACATTAAATTTATGTCAATAGATTGGTGAGAATTTTAACACTATATTTATGCTCCTATTTATCAAGAAACCAAACCCCTATGAATGGAAGATGGTTTTTATACATTTGTAATTAGTATTATTTTTCCCTTTTTCTTATCGGATTCTCATTCTGAACTTTTCGGATTCTCATTATGAACTTTTGGGGTTCACAAGCTTGTTTAGTTATCATCAACAAATATTGGGTTTCCATTAGATCTCGAATATGAACGGAAATAGTAAGTTCACACTTCCATCCTTCTATGCATCCTTGCCTCCTTGCGCAGGAATGGGCTGGTGAAGAAATCTTATGAGCTTATGAGTTCTCAGTGCTTGCGATGCCAAAGTGGGACTTGTAATTTTCTCCTCAACATGGAAGTTATAAGAATTTACCAATCCCATGTGTGTTCGATGAGTATCTTCCCTAACTATTAGATTTATATTCCTCATAATTCTTTGGAAGGTTTGACTTCCCTTTTATTCGCTCGACTATTAATGTGATGAGTATTTTCCTGACTATTAGATTTATATTCCTCATAACTCTTTGGAATGTTTGACTTCTCTTTATTCGCTAGACTATTAATGTGATGAGTATTTTCCCTAACTATTAGATTTATATTCCCATAATTCTTTGGAATGTTTGACTTCCCTTTTATTCGCTACACTATTAATGTGTATTTCCCTAGACTGAATGTTTGATTTCTTTCATTATTATTTGTCGCTCTCTATTTACATAAAGTAATGAAAACGTTTTAGGGATAACTGTAAAGCGATATACTCTTGAAAGTCTCCGCCATTATTTCAGATATAACATGAATACGAAGTTAGATACATGTTTGATTATCATTAGATATATTTTTTATTATCGTTTCACAGTTATGCATAAATGATTCATTGCTCTTTCACTTGGAGAAAAAACTTTGGGCATAATTGTCTATGTTGACTCCTTAAGGAAATGCATTAGCTTTTATCCTAGACTTGTAAAGCTTTAGGTTGATATGATTCATTGTTCTTTCAAGTTGGACTAGAGAGAAAATCTTGGGCATAGCTCTCTACTGTTCACTGGTTAAAGGTCAAAGGTAAAAATCTAATCTTGGGCATAACTGTCTACTGTTGTTAAAGGTCAAAGGTATTAGCTTTTATTTTGGACTTGTAAAGATTTAGATTGATGATACTTCAGAACTAAATAAACATTTGGAAATTGATAATTATGTAGTCATTGGGTTAAGTTCCAACTGTTTTCGAAAAAGGATTAATTATGTAGCATAGAGGTTTTATGTAAACCCCTAAACATTGTGTGATATGTTGAGCTGTCCAACCTATGGTAAACACTAAATTATTATTTAATGAATTTAGATGATCAAAATTAATTATGTTTCATTACCCACCACGAAATTAATTATATTTCACTACTCAACATTTTATTTAATAAGTTGTCACATTAAAATTAATAATATTTTATTTCTTAACCATTTTATTTTAAGGATGATTTTGGGATTCGGTCTAATCTAAATCAGACATAGAATTTGATTAGTAAATTTAATGAAAAATTAAGTATCAGGGTGTAATTTACCCAGAGATAGAATTTGATGAGTAAATTTAATGAAAAAATTAAGTGTCAGGGTGTAATTTACCAATTCAAGAATTTTCATTTTTAACTGATATTTTTTTATTAAAATAATCAAGTGAATATTAAAATTTCAAAAACTGTCAAATTTGACTCAATGTTCCAAGTTTGCGGTTAGGTATAAACCAAAAATAGAATTTGATAAATAAATTTAATGAACAAATTACCTGTTAAATGTAATTTATCCATCCATAAAATTTTCGTATCCACCAATATTCTTTATTAAAATAATAAAAGTGAACATTAAAATTTCAAAATCCGTCCAATTTGACCAGTGCTCCAAATTTGCAATTACTAACTTGATCGGAATATTGCATATCCGATACACACCAAACAAGCACCTCTAACTACAAATGAACAGTAATGCAGAGAGATCTCCAAAAACGCGGATAAATGTTATTTTTTAACCATAATGAATTAATAATTTATTGGTTTCAACTTTGAAATTCAAGAACTCGAACAAATATTTAGTTTTAACTGGTCATGGATTCATTACAGTCATCCGTAAATCGGCCACATGTTAACTAACTTAACCAGTTTGCATGGCTCCGCGGCCCCCGACGAGTCGGGATAGGAGCCCGGGGCCATTTTTCTATTCGTTTCCCATTTGATTCCTTACGCGAAAATTCCGTATTATCCGGGGGATTGACTAGATCTCTACGTCTATAAAAATTCTAAGCAGTCGTTGTTGCACCTGCAAAGCTTGGGTACTGTGGGAGAGACTCTGCAAGCGGAAGCTTGATACGAAAGTTTCAGTTGGGTTTGAGGTTTAATTCGCAAGTTTCCATTGGGTTTGAGACACCATGTCTGGAGACACCGTAGATTCTGTCAGTGTCGCCGTTAGTGAGAAAGACCCAGTTTACTGACGCACCTAGAGGTGAGTAATGAAATTTTATAGGTTACTTAGTTCTGTTATATTTTAAATTTTACATTAGTTCTGTTCTGTTAGTTCTGTAATAAAATTGTATTGAATTATTTCTGAACACAAATTGTATTGAACTTACAAGTTTAATCTCGATTTGTTTTTTTTTTCTTTCTTTCTGTAAATTTACACAATTTACATATAAAGAAAAATAATATAGTTTTACATATTATTTCATTTTGCTTTCTTATTTTTCAAATTGATTTTTTTTTAAGTGTGTGAGAGTCTCTTCGATCTAAATTAGGTTTTTGAGTCTGAAACCATAGTCACTGCATTCACTAAACACTAAATAATAAATTTGAAATCCGGCACATTTGGTGAGCACCCACACAAAATGGTTTTCGTTGTCAGCCCATGGATAGGTCATTGCCATCTCAAAACCTTTTCTCTCCTATTTCATCGTCTGGTCTGATTGCATATTGATCCATGCCCAAAATACCGAGTTAATGTGTTTACTGGAGAGGTGGCACTGATTACTAATTTGGAATGTGTTAGAGTGGAGAGGTGGCTCCCATTACTAATTGGGGTTGAGATAATGCTCACAAAAATGGTATTAGAGTTGAGATAATGCTCTCACAAAAAAGTATTAGAGTTGAGATAATGTTTTTAGAAAAACTGTATTAGAGTTGAGATAATGTTGTAGTATTAGGGTTGAAATAAAAATGGTATTGGTTGAAACTATATTGGGGTTGAGATAATGTTTAAATAATGGATCCATTATTTAGGAGAATGTGTGGGTAGTTTAATTAACAAAAATTATATAGAATATAGAGTGTGTTTGTAGAGGTGGCTCTGATTATTAATTTGGGTTGAGATAATCTTCTTAGGAAAAAAAATATGAAGGTTGAGATAATGTTGTAAGAAAAACTGTATTAGGGTCTAGATAATGTTTAGGAGAATGTGTGGGTAGTTTTAATTAAAATAAGTTTAGTGGTAGTGATCAGAATCCACCATGTGGTGAGGGAGAGCAAGTTTACTTCCCAATTTCACTAAATACAAACAAACTCAATATTATATATAATTCTTATTATATAGAGTTGTGATTCTCAAAGTTCTACTACTAATCTAATCTTGTGTCCTTTCAAAGTTAGTCTAGAGTTGTGATTCTCACATTATAATTGAGAATCCCCAAGCCTTTTAAAGGCTTGGTTACCTGTAATACCATGGGCTCAATACCATGGGTTCCAAGTCTTTAAAAGACTTGGTCACATGTAATACCATGGGCCAAAGCTTGGTCACATGCAATACCATGGGCCCAATACCACGAACCAAAGCTTGGTCACATGTAATACCATGAGCTCAATACCATAGATCACCAACACTAAGCCCCCCAAACCACAATAAATGCTTAATCACATGTAATATCATGGGTTCAATACCACAGGTCACCAATACATTATAGTGGAAAATCCCCAAACCTTTTAAAAACTTGGTTACACATAATACTATGGGTCCCAAATCTTTAAAAAATTTGGTCACATGTAATACCATAATCTCAATACTATTAGTTAAACTTTTTTTTTGTAAGTTGAGTAGGTCCTTTTCTATTAACATAAAACATTATTTACAAAAATCTTGGTGGTCTCACCCCGCCCCGAAGGGAAACGGGGTATCTTGACCACTCAAAAGTTTTCCCAACAAAACACAAGTTAAAGTATCCAACTGATCAAAGCCATACGTCATGTCCAGAAACTGCTGCGATATCTATACCGTTACCTATATCCTACGTTCTATAGATAGAACAACTACAGAATTCATGCCTACAATGAACCAGAAAAAAACAGAACGCGAGAACATAAAAAGGAGCATTGGAGCTCTACTTATCAGGCTCAGCTTGCTGGACTGGTTCCTTCTTAACCAGCACTCTGCTTGCCACGAGCTGATGTTGCAGATCCTCCAGTCTTTTTTCTTGCAGAAGCATGGTAATGACTATGTCTTTCAATTCCTTTTTAACATTAGGAAGACTCTGAACCATCGCTGCCATCTCTTTAGCTACCTGTTCTAAGGCTTTTGCCATAAGGCTTTTCGTGACCCAATATAAGTGGAGAGATTTCTTATAGAGGGTCATTCTCCCTCTGGTATGGCCAGGGTCAGGCATAATGGCACTCCAATCTTCCATCTCTTCTTCAGATGGAGCCTGAATGGTTTCTTCTTCCCATTGCTCCATGATTCTTCTGATCTTGGGGTTAGAATTCTCCCTATAATCTTGCTCTGCAATTCTGATTCTGTCTGCAATTGTTTGTCTTGTCTGCCGAACACCGTTACCCGCATCTGGTTCAGAATCCGCCTCCGGGGTTGGGCTGCACTGCCGCCCCCTCCTTCCTCTTCTCACCACTGGGTCCCTTCTTTGGCATCCGCCATGGCCTCTTCGACCTCTGCCTCCTCTGCCTCAGCCACGCGGACCACCCCTACTTCCGCCTGTGGAGCGACCTGCTTCATCCTTTGCATGCTCACTATCCTCCTTTGGCAGAATTTTCCAACGCCTTTTCCATGGCTCCTCGTCCTGAATTCCTTGCTGCTCGTCGCTCTCCTCCTCAGAAATCTCCAAAACCTGTATATTTCGATTACCTGCATCCTCCACTTTCTGTTTTCCCTTCCTGTCAGCTGCGGGATTGCGCTGGTCTTCAGGCCCCCCCCTGCGCGTCCATCGTCTCACACTCCCACTTCCTTCCACCTCCATTTGTCTCCGTCCTTTGTAAACTACACCACCTTCCTGCCTTACGGTTACCTCCAAACTACACCAGCTCTCAGGGAAGCGGCCAGCAAGTGTCTTCCATTCCTCATAACAAAAAACCTGTTGCCTTCCTTCGCTCTTTAAATGCTTCTGTGCTTTGGTATCATTGCCGGAGTTGTGGTTGCAGACAGTCCCGAGACCCTCGTCATGATGGCACCTCCACCTCGCCACCCTTCTGTCCTATCCCGTAGACATACCACCTGCACACCTGATCCAAGGATCTGCAACCTTCCTCTGCCGGCCGCTCCACTTACCTATTGCATTCATATCTTGATCGCTATCGACAGTGACCACCTTCATGAGCCGCCGAAACATCGTCGTCCTCTTTGCCAGCTCATCCAGCCCGATCGGGCGATCAGTTACATCCTGTTGGAAGCTTGGATGCTTCTTCATGATCCTGTTGTAAGATTGTTTTGAGGGCATCCCAACTGTGATCCCTCTCTAAAGAAGACCAACTTCTATCGAGTTTACTGCCTGCTTCCTTGCTTCCCCAGTTTGCGAGGAAATCCGCCGCCTTATTCCCATCTCGACGAACATGCTTGATGATTTTATAATCAATCTTGTTTAGCAATTTTTCAATGTCTTTGATGATGGTTGTTGTTCTCCAACTTTTAGCCACTTTATCCCACCTCTGCCCATCCTTGAGTTTCCACAACATTTCAATCGTGATTTGCAAATCCCCTTCTATTTCCAGGTTCAGGTACCTATTTCGTACAACTATGCTCAGGCCTTCATGAACAGCCCAAAGTTCAGCTTCATTGTTCGTCATCTCTCCTCCCCATTCCGCAAAAACCCATCTGGTTTTCCTTTCTCCATCCCGGAAGATACCTCTAAGACCTTCCAGACCTGGGTTACCCTTTGAAGCTCCATAGAAGTTTAGTTTAATGGAGTGGACTCCAGGGTAGATAAAACGACTTGGACTTTGAATCTGTGGATTTCTTTGTTTCTCCTTTCTTGGATAGAGCAGACTGAATTCAAGGTTTAGCAATGAGGCTATTCTCCCTTCCTGTTGGTCCATCTTCCAATCATCCTCCTCCCATCTGTCGGAGAGCACAGTTTCCCTGATTGCTTTGCTTATCTCTTCCCAAACTTTTTCTAGTCTACTGTTTTGCCCCCTAAAAATTCTTTTATTCTGTTCCTTCCATATGAACCAGATTACAAAGCCAACTGCTAGGCTCCATATTCTTCTAACCACTTTACTTTGGAATTGTCCTGTTCCCCATTGTCCTAAGGTCAATCGAATGTTCGTCTGGTCTCTCATTGTTTTACCAAATAGACCTCTAGTCTTTTCCCATATGTGTTCTGTGAAAGGACACGTATTTAGAAGATGTTCTTGATTCTCTGCATCTCTATTACACAGGCTGCATCTAGACGGGCCTTGGAATCCCCTCTTGATAATTTTATCCCATGTTAAATCTTTCCTTTTCTGACCAACCAGGCAAAGATTGTAACTTTTGGCCACCATTTTCCATCCCATATCTTGTTCCACTCTTGATCTTCTTCATCCTGATTCTTCCTTGTGGTCAGGAAGTATGCTTCCTTTACTGTGAAAGACCCTCTCATTGATTTGCCCCATCTCAGGATGTCCTCTCTAGTCCTGTTTCGTATTTTCCTGAGATCCATTTCTCTAAAGTATTCTTCATCTATTTCCCTATTTATGTTGTCGGTCCATTCTCCCAGTTTTTTCCACTTTCTCCACATTTCCCTATTATCTTCTTCCACCCAATAGTCCTTTACATTATTCAACCCTAGCCTCTAAGCTCTCTGTTGCAAATCTTGAAGGGTTTGTATTTCATTCATCTTTCTTTTTTGCTGCCATCCCTCTTCCCAGAATTTCGCTTTCCCCCCCCCCGAATCTCCCAGAAAGCATGCTGCTCAATCAGAACTCTGTTCTGGATGGCCAGGTTCCAAATTGCTGACCCGTTTGGGGTGGTTTGGATTCTCAGTTTTTCCTCTGTTTGCTCCAGCATGTTATATTTGTATTCCCAGATCTTCTTCCATACATCTGTCCCTCCTTGCAGCCACCTCCACCATAATTTAGCCCCAAGAACCTTATTTAAAGTTTTCGGGTCCCTCACCCCCAAACCTCCTCCTTCCTTCCTTTGGATCAGATTTGCCCAAGAAACGAGGGCCCATTTTCTCTGTTGAGCTGGTCCTCCCCATATAAACTTTCCAAAAATCTCCCTGAGTTTTGCACGGCTAGCGATGTTCATAGATCGGAACACCCAGTTTGATACCCTCCTCTTTATTTTGTCAAAGACCTCCTGCCAGTTCTTCTTGCGTGTTGGGTGGATGTCCAGTTGATTGCCTAGATACTTTGTGGGAAGTTCTCCTTGTTTGAATCCCAATGTTCTTGTGAGATGAGCTTTTATTGCCTCCGGGGTATTAAAAATGAAGGTACACGATTTATCCTTGTTGATCTCCATGCCAGACGCTTCTGAAAAGACCTCCAAAACTTCCTTGATTATTCTGACTTCCCTGAGGCTGACTTCTCCGAATAGCATTATTTCATCAACAAATTGCTGATGTGTGATGGCTAAATTGTTTCCCCAAAGCTTTAAGCCTTTGAGCTTATTTCTCCTCGATTCTCTTTTTATGATTCGCCCAAGACCATCTGCTGCCAGGATAAAAAGAAAGGGTGATAAAGGATCACCTTGCCTTATCCCCCTAGAGGCATTGAAGGGTTTTGAAGGATTACCGTTGACCAGGATTGAGAACAAGGGGGTGGAGACCATACTGAAAATCCAATCAATCCATCGCTTTTCAAAACCGTATGCTTCCAAAACCGCACATAGATATTTCCAGTTCAGACGATCATAAGCCTTTGAGAGGTCTAGCTTAATCATCATTCCTTTCCTCTTATGTTGATTGAGGGAGTGAATCATTTCTTGGGCCACCACTAAACCATCTAGAATTTGCCTTCCTTCAACAAAACCCGTTTGTTCAGGAGAGATAATGCTTGGGAGGAGCGGTTTCAATCTTTTTGCCACCAGTGTTGCAATTATTTTATAAATAACATTGCACAGAGCAATTGGCTGGAATCCTTGAGCTTCTTCAGAATTATTATTTTTCGGAATTAAAGTTAAAAAAGTGGCATTCATACCTGACCACATTCTTTGCTTAACCCGGGATTCTTCGACCACTTCCAGGATGTCCTGTCCAAGGAACTGCTAGCCCGCTTGATAAAATTCTCTCGTGAAGCCGTCCGGGCCTGGTGCCTTTCCTTTCTTCATGTTCATAATTACCTCTTCTACTTCGGCTAGAGTTGCTGCGCACATGAGTCCTTTGTTCTGTTCCTCTGTGATCATCTTTGGAATTTCCTTGCAGATTTGATTAATTGCTCCCCCTCTATCATTCTGGGATTCGGTAAGGATCCCCTTATGGTAGTCATTTAGGACTTGCTCTATTCCATCTTGTTCTATTACTTTCTCTCCTGCTTCATTTTTAATTGAGAAGATTCGGTTTCGTTGTCTGTGTTGAATCATTGCTTGATGGAAGAATTTAGTGTTCCTCTCTCCTTCCCGCAACCAATTTATTCTGGACTTTTGTCTCCATAGGATCTCCTCGTGCTTTCTCCTCTCCTCCAGCTGGCTTATTAATCTGCTCTCTTCCTTGCACGTTTCTTCATTTCTTCCCTCCAGGATAATTTGTTGCTGTATCTCCTCCATTGCCCTTTCGAGTTTTTGTTTTTCCTCGAAGATATTCCCAAAGTCCTCCTTATTCCATTTTCTGATTTTATGTTTTATTTCCTTAAGTCTTAATTGGAAAGTATGCATTTTGCATTGTCCTCTGACTTGACTTTGTAACCACCATTCTTCCAGTTTATTAAGGAAATCCGGGTTTCTGAGCCAAAAGGATTCAAAACGAAAGGGTTTCTTGCTTTTGATTTTTTTAATGTTAATTTCCAGACCAATCGGCCAATGATCGGAGCCTAAGCCTGGGAGAATTTTGGCCTCTATGAAAACATCTTTATTCAGAACTTGCTCAGATAGGAGGAATCTATCCAGTTTTGAGGCAATCTGATTCCTGCCACCCCGCCTATTGTTCCAGGTGAATACTCCATTTGATGTTGGGGTATCTACAAACCTTAAATTTGCTATGAGATCATTGAAGTCTTTCATGCTTGGGTCCTGTCTCCTGATGCCTCCTCGTTTCTCTCCAAGATCCCGGATTAAATTGAAATCCCCGCCTACTATCCATAAATCCTTCGGGATTAGTTTTCTGACAGCCTCAATATTTCGCATAAACTCTTTTCGGCCCCTGGGGAGATGGGGGCCATACACCCCGGAGATGAGGATTCTTTCCTTCGTTCCTACTATCCTACACACTCCAGACAGGATTCTGGGCAGACTGATCCAATTCTCGAAGATGACCTCCTCTGAGTTCCATAATACCGCTAAACCACCTGCTGATCCCTCTGCGTCCTGGGCCATAACTTCAAAATTTGTTTTAGATTTATCCAAAATTTCCTGTATCTGTTGTTGACTCATTTTAGTTTCTTGAATCAACATTATACTCGGTTTATCTTTCTTCAACCTCTCCTTCAAGTACCTCTGCTTTCCTCTACTATTAAGGCCCCTTATATTCCAGCTTGTGATGATTATTTATAACTTTTTAGGGGGGGATGAAATACCTTAGATAGAGGTATTACTTTTCCGGATTTTACAAGAGTTTCTCCTACTGTTTGGATCGTCTCATTCATGGGTTTCCTCCCTCTTTTCCTTCCTCCTTTGCCATGTCCGTCCAGTCCTACTGTCTGAGACCCTGACGCTTCTGAATGTTCCGGTCTAGTCTCCGTCGAACCTCCTTTCTTCTCCTTAAATTTTTTATAGGCCTCTTTGTACTGCTGCTTTTGAATTTCCGGGATGAATCTCTCATCAAGATGTCGCCATTCTTGCAAGATTTTTTTCATTATGCGTTCTTCTTCAGTCCCAAACTCTTTATGTTTGTCTGCCCCTTGTTTCTGTTGCTCTTCTAGTTTATCGTGATGCTCTCCCATTTCAACTTCAGATTCTTTCATTTGACTGTTTGATTTGCCTAGGGTATCCGTTATGATTTCCATCGGGATCGTCTTCCCAACCGGTTCTTCCTGTACACCTCCTTCTATCTCCTCTTCCTCGTCTTGGAGGGCTTGAAATTTATTTTGATTTTCTACTGGGATGTTTTTACCTTTTGTTTGCTCTTTCTGTCCCTCGGTCCATGTCTTCTGTCTCTTGTGGACTTCCTTGAACCCCCTCTCTTCCGTCTCAGTTGTCGTTGATTTCCTTTGTTCTTCTTCCATTGTTCTCTTGAGCTCTCCTTCCCTATTCTGAGGGCATTCTCTAAACAGGTGGCCATATTCATGGCACTTCCGACTCCGAAAGGGAATGTGTTCGTAATCTAAAGGTTGTTGCCAAATGTCATTGTGGTATTCAACTTCCACAAATTCAGGCAAGGGTTCTGCTATATTCATATATACACAGATCCTTGCATATGAGGTGAATTTACCCCTCTTGGTTGATTCAACAACTTTGACAAAAGCCCCTATTGAGTTTCCGATTCCTTCGAGAATTTCAGGATTCCAGAATTCTGAAGGCAATCTGAACAGGCGAACCCAAACGGGAGCTGCAAGCAGTTTTTCTGCATCCGGGTTGTACCTTTCCTCCCAATGCCGCATGAATAACCCTGCATTATTCATAAAATATGGTCCCTCTTCGAAGATTCTTTCCTTATCCTCTAGATTCACAAAAATGACAGTGAAGAAACCCTTTGCACCCAGTTTCAGATCGATATGCCGTTTTGGTTTCCATTTCAATTGAATCCATTTTACTAAATCCCTCTCAAAGGGCCAAAAACCTATAAACTTATAGATTAAAGCATGGTCTTTCATGTAAGTTTTATAATCTTCCAATTTGTTGTTTGGAATGACATACCGTGGACGTTTCTGAGCCCTTGGAAGACATCTTCCCCCCATTTTTGTTTGCCATCGATTGCCCAAAACCGGAATATCCTCGGCATTGTCCTTCTGTGGATTTGCTCTGCTACCTCCACTGGATTCCCCCGTCACAACGCTTTTAAAGGAGGGGATCTCTCCCCTCCCCGTGGTACCTTCCATGGGTTCCGTCAGGATACAGTGATCACTCTGTGCTTCACTGTCTTGATTCCCTTTACACAGAAAACTAACCAATCCCTATGGGGTCTCCTCCACGATCTCTGACCTTCGCTGATCAAAAACGCTTCTCAGTAGCGCCGACACACTGCAAACCCTAATGTTCTCTGTGAGAGCTTCTCGTCATCTCCTACATGAACAACAACTTTTACTTCAATAATAGATTCCTATTAGTTAAACTTTGGTTACATGTAATACCATGAATTTAATACCATAAATCATCAATACAAAATACCCCAAACCTTAAATCTTTTACATAACTCATACTCTACTCTACAAAACAAACCACATTCTCTATGTAGTATATTCATACTCTACTCTATGAACCAAACCACATTCTCTCTGTCGTATTCTATCGCTTTGGTATAATAAGCCATTGAATTTTACAAATTTCATTAACAGCGTGCTAAAATATTTACTCTACAAAATCTCGTTATGTAAAAAGTCATTCGACATCATCATTACTATTAACGGTAATCATACACCATCCTATGAAATCTGGAAATTCCTATTTCCACCACAAAATTTTAATTAATGCCCCCTGACATGTGGGGGAGATAAAGAAATATAGCGCTCGCCAATTTTTTTTTGTCTTCCAGTCATGACCGGGCGCGTTATATTTCTTTATCTCCCCCACATGTCAGGGGGCATTAATTAAAATTTTGTGGTGGAAATAGGAATCGCCATGAAATCTCGTGGGGTTTCGCGAGAGTGATCGATGACTAAAATATTATAATTTTGACTAAATTTGCTCGTGTGTAATGCATATTTTTCTTTCATCAAAATTTTCGGTTTTTTTCGTCGTTTAAATCCATTTCTGCGTATTGAGAATGACATAAAGGTGATAATTGAGGATGTAATTTATTTCAGAATCTAGGATCACAATATTACACAATATCTGAAAATTACAAAGCTTTATATTAATCCGAGATCACAATATCCAAAGATTATAATTGCGGTATATGTAGCGGTCATGTAATTGTGGATGAACTTGGGTGAGAGTCAACAAATCCAATTTGAATTGCATTTAAAAAAAATATATATTTATATTAAAATTATATCTAATACAATAATTAAAAATAAATTTGTATTTAGAATTGATTTGCAGTAATATAGTGTAAATTTTATAAAAAAAAGGTCATATAACCAAAATTAAAATAAAAAATGATACATTGCTAACAAAACCAAACACAAACCAACCAAATATATATATCTCCTAAATAACTATTAAAATAAAGTCTAAATATGAAATATACACACAAAAACATTATAATTTTTTTAGAAGAAAAAGCAGTATTGATTGTATTATATTCAATATAAACAGAAATGTATACAAAAGAGAGCATCTGTCCTAGGAGAAGGCAAAAATTCCAGCGAGCATCTAGAGAAACCTTTCCTTATACATTACAAAAAAAAATTGGGATCTTGATATCTAATGTTCATAACAAAAAACTATAACTTTCCAGAATATGTAGAAAGCCAACAGATTGAGATATTTTCAGATATTTGGCTGTAATTCATACCTGTAGATGTTGACTTCATATTCCTAGCATTGTAAAGGGCAGAATGTCATATGTACAGGGGAAAGAAGTGATAAACAGGTGCCACTTACAAAGAGGCGAATGTAATCCTTTCTTTGACAAAATATCAGCTTGTGCATTTTGTTTGCCCCTTATATGAGTGATGGGGAAGGTTGCTAGCTTCCATAGAGCTGTTATCTTTGCTAACCATCCAGTGAGGCTGTCAAATTGCATGTATTCCTTTCACATGTTCTATGATAATTTTTGAGTCCCAGTATGCTCTATATCCATGAAAGTGCAGAATAAAAGTAGACCATGTACGGCCATTGCCTCTGCCTTATTATTTGTTCATTTGCCACCGTTCCAATATAAGGAGAATTGGAGGTCATTTGTCATAGCTATGTAAACTCCACAAGCGCAATAGTCATTCTTTGTCACCTCGTCTAAATGTGCCCTTGGAAATGTGAGATGTTGATCACCTCTGAGATTTTTTTCTATAAGGGCAAGTTCTGTAAAATGGAGGAATAATATGGAATAACCTTATCCAAAATACAACTGAAAGGTTCCTTGCAATTTTGGAAGATTCTGTTGTTCCTCCACTTCCACATGAACCAAAAAACAATTGATGGGATGGGGCGCCAGATAGCTTTTTGTGCTTCCCACCAACTGTATGCTTCTGTAATGGAAGGAGGAGAAATCGTTGGAAAGCCAATATATGTGGCTAGTTTCCCCCACAAAGACAACTATTGAGGGCAGTATAAAAAAGTATGCAAGTTGTCATCAGAGTTGTCTAAACATATCATGCACATAGCTGGACCGTGCCAACTCCTTTTCTGTAAATCTGTCAAGGTGAGGTTCTTATTATGAAATACAAGCCAAGAAAACAAAATGATTTTAATCGGGCAGTTTGTCTTCCAAAGAGAGGGAGGGAAAATATTCAAGGGGGTGCCTTTCTGCAGCTCTATCAAAGAAAGATAAATGTCTCTAACCAATACAAGGGAACTGCCTTTCTTAGCGTGCCATTCTATGCTGTCTCTATCGTGGGATTTGTGGAAACCTGCACTTCTCATATGACAGATGAAACTTTTCCATTGTGTAGCTATAGCTCCATGGAGGTCCATATTCTTACAAGTCTTCCATTGTGGAATGGCGCTCTTCCATCCCTCATAAAAGAAAATTCCTTTACTGTGGAGGATCAATAGAAGTTGAGGGGAGATTGGCATTGAATCAATTCCCTTGATAGAATCAGCACCTATCAGGTTGTTGCAACCGGTATGAAAAGCCCAAATGAAGTTTCCGTAGAAAAATGGAAGAATCCTTTGAAAACTTCGCATAGTGGAACCTTGTGAGGGCCATTTGAAATCGTTCCTGTACCAATAGAAAATATCATTGTTGCCAAGGTATTTCATTTTGATAGCATGAATCCATAAGCCATTTCCAAAAAGCACCCTCCACAAAGATTTGCATAGTAGAGCCTTGCCAAAAATGGGCATGTTCATGATGCCCGAGCCGCAGATCTTTTTAGGAAGGGCGATATTTTCCAGTTTGGTAAGGTGGAATTTTCTTTTGTCCTTGTTTCAGCACCAAATGTAGTAGCCATTAAGCTATTTAGCTTGTTAACAATGGCCAAAGGGATGAAAAATAGATGTGCCCAATAAACACAAATTTGGGCAACGACTGACTGAGCTAAGATCATTATGCCAACAAGCGATAAGCATTTAAATTCCCAACCTGAAATTCTTTTGTAGAATCTGAGATGAAATCCCATATATTTAAGCCCCTCTTTAATGGAGATGGCTTGAATGCCTGAATGTTATAAAGTCGAGAGATGTATTCCATCCCCGCTTCAACCACCTTACCAAAGTGGAAAGAGGATTTTCCCTTGTTAATGGAAAGGCCAGTCACCTTTTGGAATGAAAGAATTATCTCATGTAAAATCTGCCATGTTTTCCTGCAAAGCCTTGTAAACAGAAGGACATCTTCCACAAAGAGGTTATGAGTGTGAAGATTACCTCTGGAGATGGAGAGGGGACCAACTTTACTAGCAACAACGGCTCTCTTAATGTGAAGCCTTAGGGAGTCCATCTCCAATATGAATAAAATAGGAGATAAGAAGCACCCCTAGGGGAGCCCCTTTTCCGCAAATTATAGGGAATTCATTAATGAGAATTGTGAAATTGATGTCTTGCACACATGCCATGATCCAATTTGTGCACAGACCATTCAAGCAGATTTTGATAAGTAAACATCTAAGGAAGCTCCACTCCAGGCAATCAAAGGCCTTTTTTAAATCAATTTTTAGGATAGCAGCCCCAATATTCCTAGTATGCATGGAGTGTAAGGCTTCTTGAGTTATAGCTACAACATCCAGAATGTTTCTGCCCATAAGAAATCCATGTTGTTCCCTTGAGATGTGAGCTGATTCTCTCTGCAATAAGTTTAGAAATGATTTTGTAGATGGCGTTGCATAATGAAATAGGTCTATAATCAACAAAGGAAGAGGATTCCTTTTTTTTTTGGAATAAGAGCTATTTAGGTGGACCAGATATGAGGATTAATTCTCCCTTGCATTCTGGTTTCTTCCACCATCCTAAGATGTCATTTTTCATGAAATCAAAGAAATATATAAAGATGTCAGTGGTCCAACCGTCTTGGCGAGGACATTTGTTTTTTTGAAAGACCCCATAACAGATAGTAATTCCTCCTGGGAAACAGCAGATATTATTTCAATGTCTTCATCCTTGAACATGCAAGGAAATGGATCTATACCCCATAGGATGTCTTTGAACTCCTTGTTAGACTCACTTTTATAAGCATTCTTAAAGTGCTTGACAGCTTCATTAGAAATGTCATCTTGGGAGTGAAGCAGGTCTCCATTCTCTTTTTTTATTTTTAAAATAAAATTTGTCTCTTCTTTTGTTCCCTGAAAGAATTTTGTGTTCTTATCACCTTCTCTCAGCCTTGTAGCGTTGTTCTTATCACCTTCCCTCAGCCATGTAACGGGGCTTTTGAGCCACCAAGAAATCTCTTCAAACTTTAAGATGTGCTGCTTTTTTCTCTCAAGTTCCCAAATTCCTAGAGCTCCATGGGATGGAGTTGGAAGTCATAGTTGCAGCAATATCGGCGACTCCTTTTCTATATTCTTTAGCTCAGCACTATTTATTTGTTTATTTGCCATTTCTTCACCATAGATTTGAGAGAGCCCAATTTGCCTATCAAGTACTCCGAGGGGGAAGTACCAGCTGACAAACAATTCGGCAAGATTAAAAAAAGACATGCAAGTCCTTATCCACAATACCAATTCCAACTCGGTAAGATTAAAACAAGGCGTGCAAGTCCTTATCCACAATCTCTGCATAAAGTCTAAGCCTGTAGTGTATTATGCATTTAAATCAAGGCGCACAAGTCATCATCCACAATCTCTGCATTTGATCTGAACCTGTAGTGCACTGTGCAAATCCATTTGCATTGCACACAATTGCCCTTTTTAATGTTTTAAAATTAAACGCATTCCAACGGCTGCCAAATGTGAAGCTTGTTTTTGACATATAACATCTGAGTAGGTGTTTGACACTCCCCCTCTTAATTATTTTAGGTATTATTGTGTGTTCATACTTTTACCGTCCATGAAAGTGAGTTGAATTATCTCACAATTTTGAGATGTTCATATTAAGTTTTAGATTCATATAGTTTATAATATGCTTTTAAATTTAATGTTCTTTGAAGGAGGTCTTGCTGCAAATTCCGAAATCAAAGGAGCAGACGAGACAGATAGCAAGAAGCAGCGGAAGAACCTATACAGAGGTATAAGACCACGCAGGGGAAGATGGGGTGTAGAAGTCAGGGATCCCATCGAAGGCGTGAACGTTTGGGTTGGTACCTATGACACACTGTTAAAAGCTGCTTTAGTATATGATGCAGAAGCCAAGAGGCGCAGAGGGAAGAAAGCCAGGCTCAATTTTCCTGATGAGGCACCTCCCAAAAAGCCTCATTCCAAAAAGAGTAGGAAGACATGTAAGAGTAAGAAGACATATGAGAGTGAGAAGACATATAAATGCACACACTTGCCAGGACGTTCAGCAAGCTCAAGTGACGCTCAGGGCAGAAATTCCAATGTGGAAGCTAGTGCAAGATTTTTGAATGGGGTTCGTCAGATCTTTCAATCTGATTCACCCTTACAAAGTAGATCTGTTGAGTCACCAAAACGAGGGTATATGTCTATCAGCTCAGTTGAAACACCACTTGTACCATTTCATGATCAGGTGCAAGGCATCAATTCTGAGAACTTCATGACACCACCCTTACAAAGTAGAACTGGCCAGTCACTAATACCAGGGGATATGCATATCAGCCCAGTTGAAACACCACTAGTACAATTTCATGATCAGGTGCAAGGATATGCATATCAGCCCAGTTGAAACACCACTAGTACAATTTCATGATCAGGTGCAAGGCATCAATTCTGAGAACTTAATGACACCACCCTTACAAAGTAGATCTGGTGACTCACCTATCCCACGGGATATGCATATCAGCTCAGTTGAAACACCACTTGTACCATTTCATGATCAGGTGCAAGGCATCAATTCTGAGAACTTCATGTCAAAATTTGAATCGGGCATCAATTCTGAGAACATATCAGAGTTTGTGTCTAACGTTTAGTCTGTTGAAAATCATATTGAATTTTGGAATATGAATTCAGATTATAATCACAATTATTTTGATGACTGGTGTTCACCTCAAGGGGTTGATGATGTTAATACATCATCTGCACTCAGCGCTACTGATTTGGCCAATTGGGCTAATATAATTGGTATTTCTGAGGGCAACAATCGCAGTTATTTTGATGACTGGTGTTCACCTCAAGCGGTTGATGATGTTATTACATCATCCACACTCAGCACTACTGATTTGGCAAATTGGGCTAAGTGCACTACTAGTTTGGCCAATTTGGCTAATAGAATTGGTACTTCCGAGGGCAACAACACTACTATTGTGGGAAATGTGGCAGGGCAAGCAATAATGGATATTCCTGAAGGCATTCTTCAGAATGCTAGCTCATTGATTGAGAAGAATGTTTTGCAGCCCCAAATAAGCCAGGCGACCTTAAAATCCAATTCAATTGAGGAACCAGGCATGGATTCTTTCCTTGCATTGCTTCAATTTCTAGAATCAACTGGACACGCTGATACCAGTGGAACCTATATTCCTTTGCCAGAAGAATGGAATTTTGATGATGAAATGTCCAAATTCGGTTTCTAAGTTAACCAATGCAAGCTGGAATTTTCATGATGAAATGTCCAAATTGGATTTCGAAGTTAACCAATGTAAGCTGGAACTTTGATGATGAAATGTCCAAATTGGTTTCTAGGCTAACCAATGCGAGCTGGATGTAGCTCCATCAACGTAAAAGGCGACTTGATATGAAGTTTTGACAGTTAGGCAGTGCAGATCTCATTATTCATTTTGTCTCTAGCTTGATATATTCAAGTTGTTGTTGTTGTTTTTTTTGCCCTCATTCAATCATTTATATGAAGATGTTATTTGTAACTTCTATTCTCTGCACATTCTGAAGTTATTTATGCGCCTTGCAGAATGAGCTTTTTATTGGTTTATCTGGTTTTTGTCATCAACATGGTCTGCCAAAAAATATTACACCGCTGTTGTAAACATTCAAAATCAATTTTGAAATTCTGGCTCTTTTTATCAGTTTTGCAATCATAATTTTTTTGTTTGATGTTAGATCACGCTGACATGGTAAAAATTCTGCAAACAAACGTGAGCCATCAAAGTCAAAATTCATAAACTTTATGGCTTTTCATGCTCAGCCAGGGGAACACTAAGAACTACGCACAGTCGTCATAAATGCCTGTTTTGAACTTTGTTTTGGAGTTAGTGATAAATGGTGCTTTTTTGGAACTTTGTAGTGTTAAAATACCAAATCTATCTGATAAGTTTTGCTTTCATCCACAGCCAAAGAAAATGTTATGATTACTTGCTTTTGAAAATTGAAGTAACAAAAAAACACAGGTAGAATGATTTAATTTTGTATCACAATTTTAAAAATCTTTTTATCCAGTTGCGTTTAGAGTAGTTGTCTAATTCAGTATGGATGTCTAATTCAGTATGGAAAAGATGTGGTAATACAAACATAAATATTTGGTTTTGATAACTTTGTTGATTGTTTTTAGGTTGCAGATTTTGATAACCTTGTTAGCTGTTTTTGGGCAGCAGATTTTGATAACCCAAGGTTTTGGCAATAATATTTGTCCAGATAAAACTTAGATAAGTATGAGAAAATCTATTATAGAATGTAAGTGTACCAATGTGGTTAATAAAGTACTTCATTGTATCTGGATAACCATTTTTTAAATCTAGGTCCAGTTAATATAATACTTCATTGTATATGGATAACAATTTTTGATGTGAAATGTATAGAACAATTTTTCATGTAAAACTGTTTATTATTTCAAAATAAGATATGCCTGTGATTGACCTCTGATAGTGAACTTCAAAAAGAAACAATGCAATTCTAGGATTTATCTCTAACAACATTGATCTCACTATGGCTTGACCTAACAGAAACAGGTGGTATTTAATGACTCTGTCTACTACGTCTGATTGGTTGATTAGGGAGCTTGAATCTAACTCCAATGTAGAACATTGGTCTTCAACCCTTATTTGCCAATCTGAAGCCCAGTTTGATTTTCCTGAAGCATTTTGATTCTCAGTGGGTTTGAGGTTAGAAGATCTTCTCGAACCGCCGAGGCTTAGTTTTTGTAGTGATTTGATGAGCCTCTGACCTATGCCACCACCTCCACCGCCTTTGGTAACTGAATGTAATCTCTTAAAATCTGAGTTCTCCCTTAATTTATAAGGTAGCTCATCTTCTGCAGTCACACTGTCACTATTATTTTCTTTTTCTCTCATGCTACCATTGATTTTGTTCCTCATGCATGCCATGTCTTCTTCAAGGTTTATAAGTCTAGAATTTGTTTCATCCATGTCAGACTTCAAATTGGATGCTTGGCCAATGACTGAATTCTGTTTCAGTAGAAAGCCCAGAGAAGAATCTCGGCCCTCATGCTTTCTTCTTTCACTTTTGTTTAATGGGTGTGGCATATCACGTGCAGATGGTTTCTTGTTGTTGCTGACGTTTTTTTCTAATGTGAGAGCCTAGTGCTACTGCTTCTTGGCGGCAGCCTGGTGATCTGAGAAGTGGGTGTACGGTTTGCCTGCAGTTGATGTATGTACATGGCCTGCACTATCATTCGCAATGGCATGAAGTCGTTCTCGACTGCATGAAAGCAAGTCTCTTGTGATAGCTTTTGGTAGTTGAGGGTTTTGCAAATGTCCAATCTCTCTGCATTTGATGTCTATGGATGGTTTTGTGTAATGGATCCACCTTATTAGTTCCTGGGTGGGCCATTCATCGATAGCTGATAATCAATTAATTGCTCTTTTGACCAAAATATTTTATGATTTCCCAAATTTTATCCAAAGTTTTCTATGACAATTTAGTGTCCTAGACAATTTATCCAAAGTTTTGTTTTTGACCTCTTATTGGAAACTTCTTGAGTATGGAGGGAAAAATACACCTCCAAAGTTTTTGTTATCCAAAGTTTGAAAGGAACTAACATATTTCGAAAATAATAAGATAATAAAGTTTGATGTCTCCTTATTATTATTTTTTTTAGCTTTGTGTTTCTTTATAATGGTTTATTTGACACAAATTCAAATTACCACCATAATTTTCCTTTAGCATAATCATGATATTATATGGTCGTACCACCAGAACCTCGTCCATGCTCTGAATTTTTCATGTAAAGAAAATTCCTATAAATTAACCGCAATAAAGTTACCATGCCACATGGGAATTTTAAATATTTATTTATTTCTCCTATAAATAACCGCCATAACTCTAATAAGTTACCATGCCACTTGGGAATTTTAAATTTTTATTTATTTTTGCTATAGAGTAACAGCCATAATTCTTAATAAGTTACCATACCATGCCACTTGGGAATTTTAAATATTTATTTATTTCTCTGGATAAATTTCAAAAAATAATCAAAACCTATTTGATGTATCTCTTTTTTTCTTTTCAAATTTTAAAATTATATAAAGAATGGCTCATCCCCATAGGAACTATGGTCTGCAGGCCAATGTTAATTGGCAAAAAGCTTCTGAAAAACCACTTCTAAACCACAGGTTAAAAAAGTATGCTTTTGGGGTTGATTTTTCCATTTGCAAAACCACTTCGTACTTGTCCCCAAACTACTCAGTACCATACTGTTTTATTGGATTTGTTGTATAAAAAAATACTTCTAAAATGTATGCATAAATATTTATTGAGTTTTTTCCT
>APFE030766569.1:137166-148590 GCA_000404065.3 Pinus taeda | reverse complement strand
TATTTTGAAGTTTATTTTCATCCACATGCAATCCAATAAGAACCATAATAAATTGTTAATGAGTGTTAGATAAAGGAAAATTACTTCATTTAAGTTGAGAAAGGTTAAAACTATGAGTAGAATATAATATCTTATTTTTATAAGAAAATTCTTTTCCTATTACAATATTTATACATTTTTTGATATTTCCCATTTCATGATTTTTTTAGTAAGTAAATTTTTGTATTTTAATTATTTAATAAATTTTTTGATATTTTATTTTGTGGACTTTTATAAGTAATATTTTTAATATTGTGTTAGTTCAAGGAAAATGACTTTCATTTTTAAGTTTATAAAGGTTAAAAGTTCGTGAGTAGAATATTAATAATCCTATTTTTACATAAAAGTTTTTTTATTTTCCTATTTAAATATTTAATAATTTTTTTGATTTTATTTTATGATTTTTAGTAAGTAAATATTTTTAATATTTACTATATACTATTCTCAAGCAGGTTGGTGTAAACGCATGTCATTTAGATTTGTCTTCCCAGCATTGCCTGGAAAATGTGGTTAATGTTAATCATCTCAAGCCCTATGAACCTCTCAAGCAGGCTGGTGTGAATGCATGTCATTTAGATTTTCCTTGCCAGCATTGCCTCGACAATGTGGTTAATGTTAATCATCTCAAGCCCTATGTCATTTAGATTTGCCTTGACAATGCGGTTAATGATAATCATCTCAAGCCCTATGAAACTCCTATTCTAGAAGAGGAAGTTCACATTTCCCATCCACCAGCATTGCTTGGAAAATGTGGTTAATGTTAATCATCTCAAGCCCTATGAACCTCTCAAGCAGGCTGGTGTGAATGCATGTCATCTAGATTTGCCTTGCCAGCATTGCCTCGACAATGTGGTTAATGTTAATCATCTCAAGCCCTATGTCATTTAGATTTGCCTTGCTAGCATTGCCTTGACAATGTGGTTAACGATAATCATCTCAAGCCCTATGAAACTCCTATTCTAGAAGAGGAAGTTCACATTTCCCACCCACCTGATAAAATTTTGGATTTTCAATATTTTTGAAGGAAGACACACTACTAGACCTATAGCATTGGACCTATCTTGTTGGGCACCAAAGCCAACTTCCTTCTTAGGAAATATGGTCCTCTTGTTGGGCACCAAAGCCAACTTCCTTCTTAGTCAATACAGTGGTTACTTTTGATCATAGCTTCCCGCCCCTTGTTGAGAAGGTGGGGTCATTTTTCCTAAAATAATGAAGAAATGATGTGCCACATCTGGCAATCATTTATAGCTATATAAAAGAAATTTTCTCACAAGCATAAGATACAAATGTTTTTGGAATCAATATTCTTGTGCATTTTAGGTTTGCAAGTTTCCGTCTTAAGCATTTGAGTGTTATGCCTTATCTATCATCCAACCATCTAACCATCTGATGAAGGGAGGCAAACCTAATGGTATAGTAGTTTGCAAATGGGAAACAGGTTGATATCACCTCCAGAGCTCTCAAAGCAAAAGGGAAAGAGGTTGATGTCACCTCCAAAGCTCTCAAAATATGCAGTGATTTCGGATCCAAGAGGATGAATTAATGACAAATAATGGACCTGCATAATGGATTTTTATATGCCACAATTCTTCTCCACTTTATGCCTTACCACGTTTCCTTTACAACATTTGGTGCAATTGCTAATTATAACTCTATTATATACATACATTAATGGAATATATTTAAAAAACAATCACTATAACGCTGACACTTAAAAAAATAATAATTATATAATTTAACCAATAATCATTACAACATTCATATTTATAAAAATGAAAATAATTTTCTATTCACACTTTCATAAGATATTTCCTAAAATACTTTTTCCTTCTCTTTAAATCTTGATGGTCTAAATGATTGAAATGAACCAAATTGTATTAATTCATTAAATTTTATTTAAATAAAAAACAAATTGTTAAAATCAAATTGATTTCTAATAATTTTTCAATTTTATTTGAAAAATAAAAAATTAGTAATATGAAAATGCTCTTTAAATCAATAGAAAATGTTACAGATGAAAAACAAAATCTTTCGAAAAGAAATTTCATCCTCATCATAAACCTAATGGTAGAATTTAAATTTACAAAAATTAAAAATTAATAATTATAACGCTGTACTAAATTGTGTATTTAATAAATAATAATTGCATGTATATGGTTGATTTGATTTAAAAACTGTACAAAACGGAAAATTAAAAATAGAGGTTGAATCATTTGTAATACTATGATGTGGATCATTTATTTTCAGTAATAAAAATACCATTAAAAAGAACTTAAATGTATTACATGAAAATTATAACCATAAATATTAGCAAAATTTAATTATAACAAAAAAAATCTTATTACTATTAAATCAAATTAACTTGCGAAAATATCTAAATATAAGATACATTTTAAAATTATATGTGAAAATATCTAAATATAAAATACATTCCAAAATTAGATATAACATTGACCACTTCTTTTTCGGAAACCTAATAAATAAATAAATAATTAATTAATATGAACATATTAGAGATTTATTAATGGTAACATGTTACTTTAACTAATAATAATTATATAAATATTGATATAAAATTTATATATTATATTAAAATAAGATATAAAATTAAATAAGTTGATTGGATAAGATCTTTAAATAAAAGTTTAATTTAATAAAGATTTTTTAAAATTTAATTTAATAATTTTCAAAATTTATCAAATAATTAATAATTATAGTTAATTTAACAATCAAATTATAGATGGTGTTAGGTATTTAACTTTCATGGAATATTTTAAAATATTCACAATAATACATTACAAATCAAAGTTTGAGATTTATCTTCAAAGTAGTTATGCACTTTTTGCTCTTTTAATTAAATTGATTAATTAAAAAATATCATTTGTAAAAGTGTCATATGAAGTGAGTTATGATTTTTGTCTTATGTGGTATTGATAAGCCACTTGTTTTCCCATGGTATTGCCATAAATCCACTTACAAATTAAAAAATTCGGGATAAGAAA
This sequence comes from Pinus taeda, assembly GCA_000404065.3. Taxonomy (NCBI): domain Eukaryota; kingdom Viridiplantae; phylum Streptophyta; class Pinopsida; order Pinales; family Pinaceae; genus Pinus; species Pinus taeda. The sequence goes on along the minus strand of APFE030766569.1, from coordinate 145,546 downwards.
ATGGAGTGTTTTGATGTTTATTATGGATTGATGCTTAACAAGGTTTACCATCCATTTATATCATTGTGCTAGTACCTTAATTAATTTAGGACATACTAATAGAAAATGGAATAATGACATTTGCACCAAATATATTAGCCTTATTCAAACCACATAATCTTTAGATTTTCCAAAGACAAGGCCAACCTTATGTTTGGCCAAAGTGTCTATCAAATCCCCTACTCCCGTGGAAAGGTTTACATAGGCCAAACAAGGAGGTCAATTAAAGATAGGCTCAAGGAACATATACCCTGGCTTACATAGGCCAAACAAGGAGGTCAATTAAAGATAGGCTCAAGGAGCATATACCCCTACTCTCGTGGAAAGGCTTATATAGGCCAAACAAGGAGGTCAATTAAAGCTAGCCTCAAGGAGCATATAGCAAAAGATTTCATAATTGTATATCTAAATCGAGCATTCTCACAACACCAAGCCCTTAATTTTCTTTGGAAAATCCAGGATCTTGGCTTCTAACCCCTTTCCCTCCCAGAATAATCAGAGAAGTCGTTGAAATTGAGAAAACTCCTAGCAACTTCAACCGTGATGTTAGCTACATGCTTAGTGATTTGTGGAAACCCATGATTAATCTTCTCTCCTGTAAGTCCTAGTCTTCCCTTGTCTTCTCCCTTATATTTTTTTCCATGTTCCTCTCACTCTCCCCTCATCCCCTTTCTCTAGCTATTTCATTCTCCTTGTCACCGTGATTTTCTTACCCTCTTAAAATTACCCTCCCTACTTTTCCTTATTCATCCGCATATATTAATTATTATTTCTCTAAAAATAATATTGTTAACCCCCTTAAAATAATTTTTTTACCATTACTTTACACATTATTTTTTTTTTTTCTATTTATTCCTTTTATTCTTATTATCCTTAACCTATACCATCTAATCTTCCCTCCTTTCTCCATAAATAATAATATATTTTAATAATATTAATAATAATTTATTAATCATTCGATAATTTATTTATAGTTATGTACCTGCTTCTTAAAATTTGTAACCTGCCGCTCGTGCTCTCTTATGTACCATAATTTTAATTACTCACCCTAAAAGAAATACCATAATTAATAATAATAGTATTGTTGGAGTTAATGCTCACATTCCATATTTAAGGAGTTGGTTTGTGATGGTTGAGAAATTCTCTCAATCTCTCTATCTAATTTAGGAATAAGTTGGATCTCAGAAACTCTATTTAATAGAGTAATCTGAATGTAAATCTGTGTGTAAGTGTGATTACACATGCACCATTTGTGCTTAATATATTTGTATTTCTGCAACTGTGTATGATTTAGCCTCTTTTTATCATGGTATCAGAGCTGCTAAGATCTGAACCTGTGCTGTGAGGAGGTCCAAGCTCAGGACTGTTGCAACCTGAGTATTCTGTAAGAAATAAATGCTTCAACTGTTTCAGTCTTCTGCGCAGCCAGAACTCCTCTCTTCATCATGAAATAGTGTTATATCTTTGAATCGGAATTCAATACGTTTACTGGAGTTTTCCAAGGAAGCGGTAAGCCTGACTATTGCTCGATTGGAGAGTCACAACATAGTGGTGCAACTGGACTCAATTTGAGATCTCAGGGAGGCTGAGGCAAGTCGTCGCAAGACAGAGTCAAATAGGATGTGAGAGGAAAGCATTTTTGCTTTGAGACTTTCGCTGCGCAAATCATAGTACTGCATGGAGACAATGTAAGTGTCGACAAACATCCGAGAATTCAACCCTTGAATTACAGCTACTATTCTTGGCAATAGCGTGGGCTTCTATTCCTGGGGTACATAGCATTTGAGAACGTATTGGAAAATGCAAGCTTTACAAAGAAAGGTGTGGGTAGACTGTATGCTAGCCGTTACAGTTTCGAGCATTGATCGGCGACTCCACTAATATTCTGTTGGATTACCCAGTATTCTGAGTATCTATCAGCGATCTCATCAACCATCAGCAGCAATCTCCTGAGCGGTGCTGGTTTGGCCTCCAACATCTGGACTAGAAAAGGTATTATCTTTTATCATGGAGTTTATGGTGTTAGATAAATTCAGTGGTTTGAATTTTCCCTCATGGAAAGTAAAAATGCAACTGCAATTAATGAATAAAAATTTGTGGGGAATAGTGAATGGTTCAGAAGTAGCACCTACAGATGCCAAAGAGTTATTTGAATGGAAAAATAGAGATGATAAAGCTAATTCTATTATTGGACTTGCTCTTTCTGATTCACAATTACATCATCTAGATCTTACTAAAACATCAAAGGAAATATGGGAACATTTGGCTCAATTGTTTGGTGTAAAATCTACAAATGCAAAATTTTCCTTAAAGCTGCAATTATTTAGTCTGAAAATGAATGAGGAGACATCTATGTCTAGTCATATAAATAATTTAATGTCTCTTTTAAGACAATTAGGTGAAGTTGGGACAAAGGTAGAGGATGAAGATGCTAAAGCTGTATTATTAAATAGTCTTCCTTCAAGTTATAGTAATGTTGTTTTCACTTTGAGTCGAATATCTACACAAACATTGCAAGAGACAATTGCAGCACTTCTGGGGGAGTAAAAGCGACTGAAACCAGAGGATGCCGAAGAGAAATCTCACGTAGAAAATGCCTTGTGGACAAAGTCAAGGATGAGAAAGAAAAATGCAAACAAAGGCGACATTGAATGCTACTATTGCAAGAAAACTGGGCATACAATGTGGAATTGCAGAAGTCGTGCTAGTGATGTGTTAAAAGGGAAAGAATCATCAAATATAACCACAGTTGAATACCAATTGAATTCCGATGATGAATCCAATGAAGAGAGTGAATCTATTAAACTCTTTTAAAATAACTAGCAGTTCAACTATGTGTCTAATGCCAGTATTTAAAGATCAAGTAGCAGTATGGCTCAATATGGATGGTTGTCCAGATAGTATGGCAGTTGCAGATCTAGGGAAGGATCCCTCATTAGTGGTAGACGTGGAAGTGGTTTCCTAATGAGGTTATGCGACAGATTGGGATGCTATCCAGTAATTGACTTCGGGAGGTTCTTGATTCGGGAGTTGAGAAAGGAAACTCGGGAATCCAACTTGCCAACTACACCTTTCCGAGGGTTATGAGGCAACTTGATGGAGCATCTACTGATAAGCTTGATTATTTTGTTATTTTCATGTAATGTAATCATTAAGGGGGGATGTTGGAGTTAATGCTCACATTTCATATTTAAGGAGTTTGTTTGTGATGGTGAGGAATTCTCTTCAAACCTCTCTATCTAATTTAGAATAAGTTGGATCTCAGAAACTCTATTTAATAGAGTAATCTGAATGTAAATCTGTGTGTGAGTGTGATTACACATGCACCATTTGTGCTTAATATATTTGTATTTCTGCAACTGTGTATGATTTAACCTCTTTTTATCAAGTATTTACACTATATTCATCTTATTTTATATTAATAATTTTCTTTTTTCTATGATTTTGTTGTCCCTAATTTGTCTTTAATTTTTTTCCTCCATTGACTCTTCTCCTTATTTCATTCTTTAGATTTTCTCTTATCCTCAATTTTCACTCTCAATTTTCCTTATTTATCCTTCTCTTCTTATTCTGATACTCAATTCTCTGTTCCTAATGATACATAAAATGTTCACCTAAAAAGTCGCACATTTCAACAAAACACAATGTCACTCCATAAATACTTATCCAATAACAAAGTAATATATTAATTTAAGATGTAAGTGAGATGATGAAATCTTTCATTGCCAATTTTAAATATGTTAAATCTATTAAGATTATAATAGAAATAAAAGATAAAGAATAACATTTTATTTTTATTAAATTAAATAAACTAGATATGTATGTGAAATCTACTCAGAATATTTCATATACTAAAAATTAAAACTAACATTTTATTGTTATTAATTAAATACTCGGTTGGATGATGAAGTCTTTCATCATGGTTTAAATACGTGTGAAATCTACTTAAATTATATCAGATATTAAAAATGAAAATAATTTTAATTGTTATTAATTAAATAAACTTGATAATATATAAAGGTACTCAGATTAAATTAAACATTACAAATAAAATTTATTGTTATTAAATTAAATTAAATATTTGGTGGGATATATAAATCTTATAATGATAATTCAAACTTAAATATGGATAAATGTAACGATAAAGTTAAAAATTATCAAACTTAAATATGGATAAATGTAACAATAAAGTTAAAAATGTTAGACATTTACAAAAAATAATAGATAAAATTTAAAATAAGTGTGGAATCTATTTTATCCACAATGATATACACATTTATATAATATATTATTACTTAGTTTTATATTTTAAGTGGTTTCTTGGATTCCGTGACTATTCATATTCCACAACATAATCCTTAACAGATTAGGTGTCCAACAATCCTCTCCTTAATATGAAGGGGTATATATGAGTCGAAAAAGATAGTTGTAAAACAAAAATGCAAAAATTGCATGGCAACGATGCTATCTGAAATGATGGTAAAAGATGGGAGAACTCAAGGTCTCAGCCACTGGTGGTTTAAGGATGACAACTAACACTAGAATGCTTGGTGCAGTTCCTGGAAGAGTTCCAAATATGGATATAAGTTAAATTATTGCGCTAGAGGAAGTGATCCCTAATTTTGTGTAAAGGGAGATCATTGAGGCCTCGACTTAGAACATTTGATGCAATTCCTAGAACAATTTCAAATCTGGATAGAAATTGAAGTCTTATTCTAGTAGAAGTGCTCCCTAATTCTTGGAAAAGGGAGACCATTGAGGTCTCAACTGATGGAGGTTTAAGGAAGGCGACCAACCAAGGGCATGATCATGAAGAATTTCTCTGTATCTAGCTTCAATTCTGAATCCAAGTATGGATGACTCTGCCTCTAGGCTCAAGCAACAGGTTCAGGCTATGTCTCAGGCTCACTTGATGTATCTTTGAATCTTGTAGATGACCATAAATCCCCCCAGGTGAGATACAAGGTGAGACAATGAATAAATCTCAACTACAAGACATGTCAATACTCGAGAAGAAATTATGTGGTATGACTAAAATAACTTCTTGGATGTTGAAGCCCATTGCCAAGAAACGATCAATCCAAAGTGAAGTTGTGTTCTTACATGAGCCTTTTTTCTGAAACATTTGTTTGAATGATGAGTATTTTTATGACAATGCTCACATGGGTAGATCAAAACAATAATCTTTCGCATGGCCAAATCGACCACAATGTTGGAGTATTTTTATGAAAATGCTCACATGAGTAGATCAAAACAATAATCTTTCACATGGCCATCTCAACCACAATGTTGACATTTGATAATCTGTGGTTGTTGTGGAAGATGGGCATGATATGGAAGATATAAAGATGAATCGTCATGAGGAAATCCAACAAAATGAAACTTTATTGACTTAGAGTAGTTTGGAATATGAAAAGACACATCCTTATCATATCCAGGATTGGTTTTGTGATTTTTGTTGATAAGTTCTTCGTAAGGACTAATGATGGGCTTGGGAAGTGCAGCCTAGGCTTCTGCATCTTTAGGTAAAACTGCTCTTGAAATGGGCACTTGGTGTGAATCAACCTCAATCTCACTAATCTGATTAGTTCTTAAATGTTGATGGGAGTCTATCTCAAACACAAATAGAAGATTGTTCTAAACAAAAATCAGTTTAGAATGATGGCTATGTTGTTATAACTGATCTTGTTGTATCTATGACTCAAGCTGCAAAAAAATCAATTTTGTCTAGAGAATTTTATAGAGATGTTTGGATTTCAACCAAAATACTTTTGCTAATTTTTAATGTATCATGATGAGTATGAGAGATTTTTTGAACTCCAATACTTCACTAATTGATCCATTTTTCAAACAAATGCCTTATGTTCGTGATACTTTAAATACTTTGATTAGTAAACCGTAATAAATAATATGAGAGAAAATCCCATTGTTTCCGGGAATGTTAATGCAAATCCACTCAAAATAACAAAATATTTTACAATTGTTCTAACCATCAAGATCTCTGGAAAATTACAAAAATGAAAACCAAAAATTTATTACATGCAAAACCTATTTCTTTAATAGAACAACTAGGGAATTATGTCTCTTCTAACAAATTATGTGAATAACATCGACGAACCGACCCAGGAGTATTAAAACCCTCTCAAAGTTTGTTGAGAGAAGACCAAACAATACTAAAATCACATCGCAATGCAGCTTTAGTAAACTAAAAAATGGCTCCGAAAATCAAAATGGAAGATTTAGGTCAAGAAATTCGTAGTGCGCACTCGTAAAATGCAAGGAACATTACCAGAAGGATAGACATTACACGAAGTCTTATATATTACCGGAGCTTTCCGACATTCGAGATTCTTCACCGTTTCTTCAAAAATTATTGAGAAGGGGCTTCGTACATGTTTCCACCAACATATGCCATTAATTCCACCACCATGCATAGTATAATCGTCTAAGCGAGTTGCGTAACCACATACATTGACTAGCCAAGTATCCTAAAACTAATGGAATTACTCTTCATTTTTTTAAGTATGTTTATTAAGGAGTTGCTTTTATCACAGTTTTTATTAGATATCGGGATCAATCTCAACTGTTCAAAAGACTATTTTTTGTTGAAAGTATAATTCCAAATGCGAATCGGGTGAGCAGTGCAGCGATCCCAGCGACTTCAACGATGAGCATTTCGGCGATGAGCAGTTTGGCGAAATGGCAGCGGGGTATTATAAAGTTGTTTTTGTTATTTGCGATGAGCGATCGCCGATATCGCATCGGCATATCGCTATCGGCATTCTTAAGTGGAGCATAATTTTTTATAAATGTGAAATCACCGATGCGCCGGACCCGACGATGGTATTAATTCTTTTTGATAAATTATCGGGTCCACAGTAATTTTTCGCAGTCGGGGAAACCATGAGTGCACACTTTTGCATATATGTGTGCTATGCGATAAAGCTCGGACCCGATGAGTTTCCAAAGTCAAATTAATTAATGGTTGAAGCACAGGCCTGCAAAATAAATTTGATGTGAAGTAAAAGTTTCCTTACTGCCGTTTATCTCAGTAAAACAGTAAATGCAATTTACTGTGGGTTGGTAAGTTTTTGATGAAGTTTTTAATTTTACCTGAGCGGGAGTATGGGCACAAGTAAAAGCCAGTGAGATCATTTAATTTTTAGTGTTTTCTTTTACGGCAACATGGCAAGTGAAAAGGGATGTATGTTTTCTGGTTCTCATATATAAATGTAATGTTTCATTTGTTTTAGTAAGAGAGTGTAATTGTGAAATGGAAACGCACAACAATGCAGGAGCGATGAAGTGAAGAGGTGAATGAAGAAAACCAGGGGAAGCATGTATCATTGAAAACCATGAATTGTTTCACACAGTAGTGAAAAGGGTAATGTAAGTTTTTGGTGAATGCGTAATTTCCACACAGCAGTGTGTTGATTTTTATTTCTACAATGGTAAATGTAAAAGTCTATTTTTACAGTAGTAAAGGTAAATGAGATTTTTACACACGGTAGTGTAAAATCTCAAGAGGAGACAGAGTAATTTGTTTTTGTTGGTGAATTTCTTTTGGTGAATCCCTCTGAGTGAAAGATGATGAATTTTGTATTAGGTATTTTATTTTAATGAATACAAAGTTTTATGAGTGTGTAATACTCTGTTCTCCGAAATAATGTTTTAAGCTTCCCTGTGCAAAAGGTCTCGTAAGAAATGAAACAGAGCATTGGCTCTGTGGTGTTTGTTTGTTTGTTTGTTTGGTTTTGGTATTTTCCATTTCAAAAATGCCCAACAGTGGTATCAGAGCTAGTCCAGGCTCTTTGATGGTGACAGAGCAGGTTCATGCTCTTTGAAGTGTCAAAGAAGCTGAAGGAAAGACCCTTGTTGCAGCAGTAGTAAAGCTTCTCCAGCTGTGCGAAGTTTCAGCCAAAGGGTTTCAAGTATTTCTCAAGTTTTTGAGTTGCTGTTGAAGAAACAGTAAGTCATTTTAAAAACACAGTCAGGGATTTTAAAAATAGTTAAGAATGGCAAGGTCAAAGAAGAAAGTGTCCAAATCCCCTAAGGTTGTGTCTCCCTCCTCTGTTAAAATAGAAGGCAATCCATTTGAAAGCATTCTATTTGAGGGTTTAAAGTTCGATGGGGACTTTGATATGTGGGAAATAAAAATCAGGGCTTTCTTAAAGTCTGAAGGCATGGAAGTTTGGGAATCAGTGATTGATGATAGCAAGATGGATGGAGAATCCAAGGAGTACAATGCAAGAGCAGCAAAGATAATCCTGGATGGTCTGCCTGATTCTGTAAAGAAGAATCTAGGAAAATATTCATCAGCCAAGGATATATGGGACAGACT
>APFE030766569.1:83083-135960 GCA_000404065.3 Pinus taeda | reverse complement strand
AAAAATGAAGGCTGCCATAGAAGAAATCCAGCTCCAAGAAGAAATGTAGCTGATGGCAAAAAGGCAAGAGGCAATGGTGAAGATCAAAGGATCTCAAGGCAGCAAGGCTTCAGAAGTACATCAAGGAAACATCCATCTCTCAGGTACCAAAGTTCATTTTTTGGTTATTGTTATTCTTGCTCAAACTTTGGTCATATGGCAAAAGATTGTAGAACATTTCATGGAGATAGATGTTGGGGTCCCCGACAATCTCCAAGAAATAATTTCACAAGAAGAAATCATAAATTTTTATTCATGAAAAATGTTGAATGTTTTAAGTGCCATAACAATGGGCATATGGCACGAGATTGTAACTTGACATGGGCTCTTACACATGCTAGACCCATGCAAAAGAAGAAAGTTACGCAAGTATGGAGAAGGAAGGAAAGACAATCTGAAAATTCCTTGAACTCCCAAGTGGATCCAAATTTTTTTTGAGAAGAGTCTGCCAAAAGAAGACAAGCACACATTAAAGGGGAGCTTGTAATTTTTGTTGCTGAACTGTCTAATAGTCACTCTTTGATGAAGACCTTTTATAAGGGAAAAATATGAAGTTAAATCTGCCATAAAAGCAGAGAAGAAAAAGGGGCAGCGCTCAAATGTGAAGTGCACCAGCGCAATAAAAAAAGTATGCAAAGCATGGAGACCCTCACAGCAGTGGGAAGATAGAACATAAAACAACAAGTTTTGAATTTTTTTTGTTATGGAGCACATGCATTGAAATGCATAGCAATGAAAGGTAGTTTCCTTCTATGTAATGTGAGAGAACATACTCACAGCAGAGTGAGTACAATACGCAGCAGTAAAAAAAATGTAATGTTTTTTTTTCTTCATATGCAATGCAGCATGCAAAGAAATGCATAAAGAGAAACAGGGACAGCATATTTTTAATGCACATGGGTGAATGATAATGTGTGGCAGCAGAAAAATGAAAGGAACTGCACAGCAGTGCATTTTGTAAAAAAAATGAATGAAGACTAAGATTGTGTGAAGCAAGGGTGTAAAAAGAAAAGGGAGCAGCCCGTGTTGATTTTTTTTGTTTTGTGGAGAATGCAGCGCAAAATAGCGTGAGGATGATTTCTCTCTATGTGCAAGTAATGGAGAGTAAAGAGTTAGTGTATGGGCACACAGCAGTATGATGAAACAAAAGGCAACCACAGTGCAAATTGCAGAGGCAACGCAGCAGCAAATAAAAACCCAAGGATGATAGAGTCTATGGTTATGGGTATGGACAACAGTGCATAAGAAAATGCAGCAGCATGAAGTTTTTTTTGAAGAAATGAAAGGTAATGGACAGCAACAGATGTAAAAGAAAATTTTCCTTTACAGCAGTAAATGTAAGTATAGTGAATGTGTTGTTCATTGAATTGAAATGCAACATATGCAACAGCAGTGAATGTAAGAAATGTTTACACACAGTAGTGTAAATTTGTAAGGTGGGACAGAGTAATTGTTCCAGAAAAGACAGAGTATTCTGTCTTTGAAGAATGCACAGCAATGCAGAGTTTGCAAAGAAATGTAAGTGAAGTGCAGCAACACAACAGCAAGTGTAGACACAGCAGTGTGGGGTAGACGCAGCAAAGAATATGGCACAACAGTGCAGCAGAGAATATGCAGTAGCATAAAAGAATAATGTAATGAGTATGCACAATAGTGTAATGAATGTTTTGTTTTGAAACTGCATCTAAAGCAGTGTTTGGTAGTAATCCCTCCGTGAGTGGAAGTGAAGTTCTTAGTGAATCCCTCTGTTAAAGAGGAAGGTGCTTTTCAGCACAGTGTCATGGTGAATCCCTCTGTCAAGAGGAAGATGCTTTTTTAGCATACACATGGTAAATCCCTCTATCAAGAGGATGATGCTTTTCAGCATAGTCACAGGTGAATCCCTCTGTCATGAGGAAGGTGCTCTTAAGCATAGTTTCAGGTTAATCCCTCTATTAAGAGGAAGACTATTTTGTTGTTTGTGGAACTGCATCATAAGCAGTTGGTGAATCCCTCTATGTGAGGAAGTGTTTGGGTAAGATTGAATGCCCAACAGTTGAAATTAAAGGGGAGTGTTGAAAGTATAATTCCAACTGCGAATCGGGTGAGCAGTGCAGCGATCCCAACGACTTCAGCGATGAGCATTTCGGCAATAAGCAGTTCGGCAAAATGGCAGCGGGATATTATAAAGTTGTTTTTGTTATTTGCGATGAGCGATCGCCGATATCGCATCGGCATATCGCTATCGGCATTCTTAAGTGGAGAATAATTTTTTATAAATGTGAAATCACCGATGGGCCGGACCTGACAATGGTATTAATTCTTTTTGATAAATTATCGGGTCCACAGTAATTTTTCGCAATCAGGGAAACCATGGGCCCACACTTTTGCATATATGTGTGCTATGCGATAAAGCTCAGACCTTGTGAATATCCAAAGTCAAATTAATTAATGGTTGAAGCACAGGCCTGCAAAATAAATTTGACGTGAAGTAAAAGTTTCCTTACTGCCGTTTATCTCAGTAAAACAGTAAATGAAATTTACTGCGGGTTGGTAATTTTTTGATGAAGTTTTTAATTTTACCTGAGCGGGAGTATGGGCACAAGTAAAAGCCAGTAAGATCATTTAATTTTTACTGTTTTCTTTTACGGCAACATGGCAAGTGAAAACGGATGTAAGTTTTCTGGTTGTCATATATAAATGTAATGTTTCATTTGTTTTAGTAAGAGAGTGTAACTGTGAAATGGAAACGCACAGCAGTGCAGGAGCGATGAAGTGAAGGGGTGAATGAAGAAACCCAGGGGAAGCATGTATCATTGAAAACCATGAATTGTTTCACACAGCAGTGAAAAGGGTAATGTAATTTTTTGGTGAATGCGTAATTTCCACACAGCAGTGTGTTGATTTTTATTTCTACAATAGTAAATGTAAAAGTCTGTTTTTACAGCAGTAAAGGTAAATGAGATTTTTACACACAATAGTGTAAAATCTCAAGAGGAGACAGAGTAATTTGTTTTTGTTGGTGAATTTCTTTTGGTGAATCCCTATGAGTGAAAGAGGATGAATTTTGTATCAGGTATTTTATTTTAATGAATACAAAGTTTTATGAGTGTGTAATACTCTGTTCTCCGAAATAATGTTTTAATCGTCCCTATGCAAAAGGTCCTGGAAGAAATGAAACAGAGCATTGGCTCTGTGGTGTTTGTTTGTTTGGTTGATTGGTTTTGGTATTTTGCATTTCAAAAATGCCCAACATTTTTGACAAGAACTAATGTGTATTGCAGCGTATTGCTAGCTATAGGGATTCTACCAGTCTTCAAATGAGGTGAGGGGGTGAACGGTCCCAAATAAAACACATAAAGATCACTCCACATCAATGTTAGATTATAATGTTCATAATCGCTATCATCCAAACATCCTTTGGGAGGTTTCAAAGATGCCCAGAAATCTGGCCGAAGTTTAATCAGTTCTCAACCACAGTGGATGACTGTCTAACGAATATGACGGTATCCACATTGACGTCCTCCAATTTGTTTTTGGATTATCGGAAGAGACCGAGTTCACATAGGGCGTTAATGTGAGATGAGAAAACTCGACATAAAATACTGCTGAATTTAAAAACCAATGAGCTGAGGTCTGCACACATATCAATTGGTAGAGAGGCGAAGAGGCATTAGGGTCATGGAGAGCGAAGTTAATATGAACAGGAATCTGAGGTGTGATTCTGCACACATATCAATTGGTAGAGAGGCGAAGAGGCATTAGGGTTACAGAGAGCGAAGTTCATACGAAGAGGAATGTCAAGCTCATTCTGTTAAAATAACATAATTACACTTGCATGTGGAGTTGGTTAAACATAGAGAATTAATTAACGTAGTGATTGAATAGTTGAGTCAAGTCTAGTTAAGTGATAAACAACTTTGAGTGTGTGATTACTTGTCACAGAAAAAATTAAATATCTTTGACGAAACTTTGAGTGTGTGATTACATGTCAAAATATTTTAGGAAATTAGCTAGTTGAAAAAGTTTAAATACCCTTCACCTAGTTCATTGTAATCACCAGGTTTTGTATTTTCAATAAAAAGCCAAACTCTTATGTTTTGTGTGAATTGATGCTTTATCTCTTCCTCCTTTTCAACAAATTAGAAGAGTTTATGTGAATTGATGCTTTATCTCCTCCTCCTTTTCAACAAATTAGTATGATTACACAGGGATACGGAAAACAGATTTACAGTTATCTGTGAGGAGTAAAAAAGCCCGCAGCTTGCACAACCGTAATGTGTGACTGATTTTTTTAACAGAACAACGGCCGAAAGTCCAACAAATTGGTAACAGGCCTTGACTTAAATCGTTTTTCCAAACAGGCTGTTCAACCTTGTTTCCGTTGCGTTAACGGACTAACGTCAACGCTGGTAGTTCACGTGAAACGAGTTAAAACGTTAAAAGCCAACAAAGATTTGAAAATTACGTGGGTCGTTTTTTTGTCTCGAGCACAAAAGCTCACATGAAACTTCAACGTGAGTTTTTATTGTTCTTATATATAAAGATTTTTAACAAAGATTATACATAGGAGTTTTTGAATTCGTGAATGGCTGATTATAAAGGTTTTTTTTTTTTTTTTTTTTGTTTTTTGTTTTGTTGTTTTTTTTTTTTATGAATATTTTAAAGATTTTTTTTATATTTAAAAAAAATTAAGAGTTCTATTATTTTTTTAAAAAGAGTTTTACAAAAGAAAAATTTAGGGTTTTTAAAAAAAGGATTTTTGGAGAAAGATGACTATCTCAAATTTTCAGCCCAGATCCCACCGTTTACCGAGAAGGATTATGATGTGTGGGCCATTAAGATAGCGAACATGTTGCAAGCACATGATGTTTGAGATTATGTCAAGTTTGGGTTTTCAGAGCCTAAGAACGAAAAAGAAGAACAAATTCTCAGTAATATAGAGAGAGAACAATGGAAGAAAGACACGAAGAATAATGCACAGCGTCGCAACTTATTCAACAGGGAGTGGACTGAATAATGTTCTAGAGGATTATGATCACATCTTCAGCAAAAGTAGCATGGGAAACTTTGGCGACAAAATATAAAGGTATGGCCAAATTCAATATTGTTAAGTTGCAGAATACTAGGAGAGATTTTGAAAGTCTGCACAGGACATCGATTCTTTCATGAATCAGGTCATAACTGTCGTAAATCAATTAAAGATTTATCGTAAAGACATAAAAGATCAAAGAGTTGTTGAGAAGGTTCTCCGATCTTTGTCTACCAAATTTTATGTTGTTGTAGCAGCCATAGAAAAAGCCAAGGATTTGACATCATTAACAATTGATGAGCTGATGGGATCATTTCTATCGCATGAGGCAAGGATAGACAGAAATAAGGATTCCACTTTAGTGATCGCTTTCAAAAGTCAGGTTTCCATTTCAAGAGACAGAGGTCGACACAGAAGTAGATCGAGAGGTAGAGGACGAAGTGGAAGATATGGTGGTCAGAAAGACGGTCGAGAAGAGCATGAACATGCAAGTGGAAGCAACTATAGAAACTTCAACAATAACCAAAGAGTTGAAAAATCAAAGGTGAGATGTTATTATTGCAATAAATCTGGTCACTATGCTCGAGATTGCAAGAAGAAAATAGTTAATCAAGGGAACCAAAGAGCTAATGTCACTACAAAGAGTTCTAACTTCATGTTCTTAGCTTTCCATACCATGCATGAACCTTATGCTGGTGTGTGGTTGTCAGACAGTGGTTACAGTAATCACATGATAGGAAACACGGATTTGGTTGCAAATTTCGATCAATGTGTGAAAACAAAGGTAAAGTTGGGGATTGAAAAGATTGTGGAAGTAGATGGCAAAGGAGTGGTCAACATTCTGACCAATCAGGGGGAGCCAAAGACAATCTCATAGGTTTATAATGTTCCTAGTCTCAAACATAATTTCTTAAGTGTTGGTCAATTTACACAGAAAGGACACAGAGTTATCTTACAAGGTCAAGAATGTGCTATATATGACAATCCCCCAAGCAAGCAGGTAATAACAAAGGTGCAGATGATGAGGAACAAACTCTTTCCTCTAATTTTGAATTACAGTGGTCAGGTGAGTTCTTTTATAGTTGCATGTTCTGATGATTATTGGTTATGGCACTTTCATTTAGACACTTGCACTTTTCTGGTTTAAGAATGTTGCAGCAAAAACATATGGTCAAAGGATTTCCTCCCATCAAAGAACCTGCTAGTACTTGTGAGTGTTGCATCCTGGGAAAGCAACACCGTGAAATTTTTCCAAAGGGAGTTGCATACAGAGAAAAGAAACCTCTTGAGCTAGTGCATACAGACTTCGGTGGACCTATGAGGACACAATTGATTGGTGGAAGTTGTTACTTCCTCACTTTCATTGATGACTAAAGCAGAAAGACTTGGGTTTAATTCTTGGAGAAGAAGTCTGAAACTTTTGCAAAGTTCAAGGATTCAAAGCCTTAACAGAGAAACAAAGTGATCGACAGATCAAGATATTGAGGTCAGATTGTGGTGGAGAATATGATTCAAAGGCATTCCATGATTACTGCAAACAACATGGGATGAGAAGACAGTTTACAACTAGTTACACACCGCAGTAGAATGGTGTAGCAGAGAGAAAGAAAAAGACAATTATGAACATGGTAAGAAGGATGTTGAAAGGAAGAAACTTGTCTAATGAGTATTGGGCAGAAGCAGTTGCATGTGCTATTTATGTGATCAACAGATCTCCTACAAAGGGTGTGATGAGTAGAGCACTAGAAAAAGCATGGTCAGGTATGTATTGCAACGTATCTCATCTCAGGGTATTTGGATGTGTAGCTTATGTACATGTCCCTAAGGAATGAAGAGGAAAATTGGATGATAAAGGTGAAAAATTCATATTCACTCGTTATAGTGAGCAATAAAAAGCTTACAAATTGTATAGCCTTGTCACAAAGAAGACCATAATTAGCAGAGATGTTATGTTCAAAGAACATGAGTCATGGAATGGAACCGTAGACAAAACAGTTGATGCACAAGTGCCACTAATGGAAGAAGATGATGTAGCAGAAAAGGAGCAGCAAGATTCATAGGTAAAGACACCAAATAGAGACACACCAACAAGGACTCCAAGTTTGTTAAAGAAGCATGGATCTTCAAGCAGATCAACATATCAAGATTCTCCCAACAATCAATCAGGTGATGAATCAAGCAATGGTAAGAGAAAGATGAGAAGTTTGAAAGATATTTATGATGATTTGGATGTTAGTTCAAATTTTGCATTGTTGTCATTCCAAACCTCTTCGTTTAAAGAAGCAATCAAAGATGAAAATTGGGTGCAAGCCATGGATGAAGAAATTGAAGCTATTGAAAAGAATGATACATGGGATTCAGTTGATTTACCAAAGGACAAAAATCTCATAGGTATGAAGTGGGTGTACAAGACAAATTTGAATGAAAAAGGTGAAATTGACATATTTAAAGAAGGACTTGTAGTAAAAGGATTCTCGCAACAACCGAGAATAGACTTTAGAGAAATGTCTGCTCCGGTAGCGATATTGGATACTGTAAGAGAAATTCTAGCTACAACAACTCAGAACAAGTGGAAAGTATATCAGATGGATGTGAAGTCATCCTACTTGAATGGAATTCAAAAAGAAGAAATTTATGTGCAACAGCCTCTAGGATTTGAAGTTGAGAGTAATGAAGAGAAGGTTTACAGGTTGACGAAAATGCTCTATGGACTGAAGAAAGCGCCTAGAGCTTGGTATAGCAAAATTGACAACTACATGATTAAGAATGGATTTTGCAGAAGCAACATTGAGCCTACCTTATACACAAAGGTAAATGAGCATGGACATATTTTGATTGTTTGCTTATATGTTGATGA
The DNA here is from genome assembly GCA_000404065.3 of Pinus taeda. NCBI lineage: Eukaryota > Viridiplantae > Streptophyta > Pinopsida > Pinales > Pinaceae > Pinus > Pinus taeda. The sequence continues at coordinate 128,053 of APFE030766569.1, read as the reverse complement.
CATGATTTTTACTAGTGATTTTAAGTTAAATGAATTTAAAGCAGTCATGATGAAATAATTTGAGATGACAGATCTTGGTCTCATGAAATATTTTCTTGGCATAGAAGTTGAGCAATCTGAAAAAGGAATATTTATTTGTTAAAATAAATATTCCAAAGATTTGTTTAAAAGATTCAGGATGGAAAATTGAAAACCTGTCCCTACATGAGTTGCAACAAGTAAAAAGTTAAGCAATGATGATGAAGTATTAGATTTCAATCCAACATTATTCAAAAGATTAGTTGGTAGCCTCATGTATCTCACAGCTACAAGACTAGATATCATGCAAGGAGTTAGTTTGATTTCCAGATTTATGGAGACTTCGAAAGACACACATTGGAGTGCAGGAAAAAGAATTATGGGATACATATCATGAACTAGAGATTGTGGCATAATGTATGCAAGAACAAAAAAGAAGGATTTGATTGGATACACAGATTGTGGTTTTGTAGGAAGTTTGGATGACAGGAAGAGCACTTATAATTTTGTGTTTCACCTTAGATCACGTGTGATTTCATGGGCATCTAAGAAGTAGGCCATTATGACACTTTTGTCAGAAGAAGCAGAATATGTAGCAACAACATCAGCATCATGTCAAGCAATGTGGTTAAGAAGAGTATTTGATGGACTTGAGCAGAAACAACAAGGATCAACAACAATTTACTGTGACAACAACTCAACGATTGCACTATCCAAGAATAGAGCGTTTCATCAGAAGAACAAGCATATTGATACTAGATATCACTTTATCAAAGAAATTGTGAGCAATAGAGAAGTTCACTTGAAGCCTTGTAAATCTAGTGATCAATTGGCCGATATATTTACTAAGTCATTAGCACAAGATGTGTTTGAGTTTCATAGAAGAAACTTGGGTGTTGTAAGCCAAGCTGAGACATAGACCAATAGGGATGTTTGAGTTGTCATGAGTCATGTTTTAGTTTAGGAGTCGTAATTAAGGGGGGGTGTTAAAATAAGATAATTACTCCTTCATGTGCATTTGGCCAAACATAGAGAGTCAGTTAACTGAGTGATTGAGTGGTTGAGTCAAATTGAGTTAAGTGATAAACAACTTTGAGTGTGTGATTGCATGTGGTTGCATGCAAGATATTTTAGGCAATTAGCTAGTCGAAAAGGTTTAAATACCCTTTACTAGGTTCATTGTAATCATCATGTTTTGTGTGATCAATAGAAGAGTAGTAGCTCATGTTTTGTGTGAATTCATGCTTTGTCTCCTCCGCCTTTCCAACACTTTATACACCATTACATTCTGGAGAAGGAGAAGGAAAAAGAGCATCAAGTAGAGGGTACGAGGAGCAAGAGAGGATATGATTTTATTTTCAAAGGTGTTTCTGTACACCTAATAATGGCAGGTCTGCATAAAGAATAACTCAGATTGATAGAAACCTGATTCTACAAGGGTAGAGAGAAGGACAACATTAGGTCTGCAAGTAGAATGCTCATGTGCAGTTCTGACGGTCAGAGGTGATACGTAGAGAAATGGCACATTTTTTGTGAGATTGTTGATATGTAGAGAAATGGCACATTTTTCGTGAGGCTGCGTAGATTAATGCCACAAAAACCAGTGGATCAAACTTGACCAGGGCAGGGATTTGCACGTTCCAATACCAAGTTAAACACTCACAAAAATAATGGGCAGTGATACCATGTTAAATATTCACAAAAATAATAGACATAATTTACTGTAAACATGGAATTTATGGACAATGATACTATGTTAAATACTCACAAAAATAATGGACAGAATTTGATACCATGTTAAACACTCACAAAAAATAGAAAAAAATTATTATAAACATGGAATCCATTTTATTCATAATAATATATAAATTTATACAATATCTTGCTACCTTTGATTTTCATATTTTAAATAATCTCTTAGATTCCAATAAAAATTCATATTCCACACCATAACTCTTAACAACCAATTATACAAAACAACTTTTACCTAAAATATTTTACCTAAAATACCTAAGTTTATATAATGATAACCCATATTTAAACATTGATGGGTGCAATGATAAAATTTTAAGGCAACAAGTAATATATGAACCTCTTTGTGTAGATGGAGGACGAAAGGTTCCATTATGCTATACAAAAATGTGTTTTAAAATAGTTACTGACCGCATCATAATGTTTTATTATCTTTTTGTGGAATATTTGAATAAAAACTATAATGTAGATAAGTATGGTGATAATGGTAAATAAAATCAACGATATCTAGACTTTTAGTGTAAACGGGTGAATTAATGAATTGTATTACAATGCTTCATAAATAATGTCGGTGGAAATTGTTTACGTAGTAATGAGGTTCTAAACAAAAAGAATATTGATCTAGAGCTTAAAATATTAATATATTAATGGAGTATTTAAAATTTTGATAAGGTAAAACTTAGATGGAGAGTTTAAAACCAAAATCTAAAGTTAAACTCAAAAGGAGACCTTGATCAAGGGGATATGAGAGTTTTTAATCTCAATGTTGTAAATTAATTGATCAAAATATGGGGTTTGAAGTCAAGGAATTTTCTTTATTTGCAAGTTTTTTTTTGTTGCTGCAACTTTCAAGAGGTAAAACCTTTTCTCCTTTCGATGTAAAGCTTTGGACGTGGTATCTTTAGATTCATTATTGAATTTTCTATTCAATGATATATAAATTTCTCATTTTTGATTTCAGAGTTCATTCATAATTTTTTTCTCTAAAACTTATATATAGATATAACAATTTTTTTCCCTACTATAAAAGTCAGCAAAGAAAAACATAGATATTTACTCTTCAAAATAGTATTTTTATCTTTTTGATAGTAATTTTTTTTGTTTTTATTTTGGAAAATTTGGGTTTTTATTAAATATTTAAGTGCAATTATTATTTAAATAGTATCATACACGAGAAACATATAAGTAGATGTAATATTGAAAAACAAAATTATTCAATTTACTAAAGTGTATAGAGTTTAAAGTATTCAATTTAAAAAATAAGTAAAATGTCAAATTTTTATGAACTCAATTCATTGAAAAGTATAATACATTTATGATTCAAACAAATAAATCATGATATGAACCATGTATAAGTTATCAACAAATTCATTGAACTTATTTAATTATTATAAAGGGATGAGAAAATTAACCATAACAATAATAACTTGCTATCATCACACTATATTAACTTACAATATAATACTTAAACATAAACAACATAAACAAAAACATTATTTAATAAATGAAATGTATGGGTAAAAGAAGCAAAGAGTAGTGTACCATGAAAGGTATCTATCATAGCCTACAAACACATATATAAAATTAATTCGATTTTTACAAAACCACGAAATTTTTTTATCATAAAAGAAATAGGTATTGTAATTATGATGGTAGGCGTGTCTATTTTGGAATAGGGCTTCCAAAATATTAATTTAATTATTAATAATTATTAGGTGAATGATAGAGATTTAACCTCTTGTTGAATGTGCTAGAAATTCCATCAACACAATGGGATCTCCTCGTTATAAAGTCTCGTTTAGAATCTATATCGTTTGGAGTAGGAGTCCCATTCATAATGATAGCCTGACTACCATTTTAACAAAAATATTTCCCTTGGTTGCAATTAACAACATAAGAGAGGACACACATAACTTTTGAGACAAGCAACGTTAGCTCTGTGAAACATAAAATTTCAATGTCTACAAAGTACTTTCATGAATGAAGTAAAGAAAAGAGATCCTTTAGAAGAATAATAATGGTACCACTCTAATAAAGACACACATGCATAGAAAGAAGAGTTAATTAGTTTGAAAAGTAGTTCTCAAAATAACAATGATCATGAAAATAAAATAAGACACACGTTTCAATTAAGATGTGCACTAAACCTAACAAAATAGTTCATTATATTTAGTAAATATAAACATGAACATATACTGAAAACATTAAAAAAAAGTCTTAAAACTTTCCCGATACATGCATGAAAGTATGTTTGGCTTTGAGAGCTTCAAAATATTAAGGGAAAGTGCCAATATACATAATTACAAATATGTCTCACTTGTTCCAATTGTGGAACAAGAATGCACACCTTGGTCCTCAAAAGAATGATCTCTCTCTCTCTCTCCTATGCTTCGCTTGAGAAGCAAAGGCTAAAATTCCTTTAAGTAAGGCATGAAGGCTTATTTATAACAAATGAGGCTACTCTTCACCTCCCATGTGACCCTTGAACTTTGTCATGACTCTCGAGCTCCCATATGACTCTTAAGCTCCCCTATGACCTCCAGACCTCCTAATGACTCTTCACATTCTACATGTGACCTTTGGACTTCCACATTCATTTTCATTTTATTATTTTTCCAAATAAAACATTACATTTTAACAAAATTGTGGAAAAAGAAAACAAAAAAACAAGATAGACACAGTTGCATTCACACTAGGGAAACCATATTTCAACGATTATTACATATTGGTACCAAGATTTATATTCTGTTGCTATATCTCTGACCTTTTATGGTAGATTTGAATTATACCTTATATTTCCCTCCAAAGAATATGGATATATAGTTTCAGAGCTTGATTATACATTGTTCTGCAACATACTAGCTTCATATGTAACTTCATTGGCTTAGCTACATATTTCAAGACAAAATCTTTAGTCACTTCTAAGTTATCTCGAGTGGTCCCCTATTTGATATAATTCAAGAATTCTTCAAGCTTCTACTTGATAATATTCTTGTGTTTTACCTCCCCTAGTGCACATATATAAGGTATTTTGTATACTAATGCAGGAGCATCCAACACCCTTAGTCAAAGGGAGGAATCCAAAGTGGAGCGAAGAGGAGCTCGTGGACTAGGGAGAAAAACAGGGAAAACTCTGTTTTAAAATAGATTTGAAGATGGAAATGATAAGTCTCTCAGAGACTTGATCTAAATGTAATCTGCCATGTGTATGCATGTAGCATGCTTTAAGGGCTTTTGTTAGAAGATTGATCAAATCCTTCCATGATCCGATCCATCAATGTTTCCATATATATATATATATATATATATATATATATTATATATATATATATATATATATATATATATATATATATATATATAATATATATATGTGGAATGAATCTGCATGTTCAGGTGTTAAGGAGAGAGTAGTAGATAGATAAAATGTAGTCGAGAGGAGACTTTGTTCTGAGGCTAAAATGCCTTAGCTGTAATTGTGTTGTGTATATTATAATAAATATGTGTTTTTTGTTTCTAGCATGTCTGTGTAATATGTATCTTTTCAACTCTGTTTCGTATATGTGTGCCGAGGATTTAATCCCAAATTGTGAGTGCATTGATCGACCATCAAAACTGGTTGGATTGATGGTGATCGAATAGAATATTATTATATGTCGAATATGTGGGGTGAACGTAGGTGGGAATGGAATTGTGTTTAATGCAGAAGTCCATTAAGCGGATGAAGAAATGAAGTGTTGATACACAGGGACCGTTGCATCAATATGATTAATGGTTCGGATCGATTCGCATGGAACAGAGCCAAGCCAAATATCACATTAGCAGAACCCATTAGAACGAGATTGGAGCAGTTTTGTAATAGAGCGATAGCGATATGCAATTGAATTGCAACCATCAGATCGAACGGGAGATTGACGGTCCCGATGGGATCGTTAGTCGGATGTCGGCAAATTTGAATGACTACAACATGGAATGAGCGACTATGATTTGGCGATAGCAAGGTCACGAATAAGTTCAATCGGCGATTGGAAGTTGGCTGATAGGAGGATGGAGGAACAACGTAAATAATAGGCAAACTCAATGCCAAATATGTGTTTGGGTCTATGTTTCTTGAAATCCAAAAAAAAGGGTTTCATGGCAGGGTTTCTTTGTTATCCCTTATAGTCCCGATATATGTGCTGGTCAAGGTTTAAGGCTGAACTCGTGTTTGGAAGCTCCCGATAATAGTAAAAGGCCAATATTGGAATGGTTGGAAGGGTATAATGTAAGTCCATGGTTAAAGGCAGAAGCCTAATAAATGCTTTCGATAAGGCTTAGTAGGCCATAACTGACAGGCCTTAAGATCAATTATTTTTAGGGAAAGGGATTTTGCTTAACCCCCAAAGTCTCATATCCATCAAGTGGTATCAGAGCAGAAGAAGATTCTGCGGACAAAGGAAGATTAAAGAAATTCTTGAGAGAAGGATTCCAGAAAGAAAGAAGAAGGCGCAGGAGGTATAGTTGATAGAGCTGGAGAGTTATGGTCTTACTGTCGCACAGAGAATGACAGCCAAAGGTGAGAAGATTGCAGCAAACCTAGAGCAAGGAGTGCTCAATTGGTTCCAGAGGAGATAACCTGAAGGATGCCAAAAGAGTGAGCGAGGAGAGATTGGTGAGGTATCATTTAGCAGAAGGAGACTGTTATTACAGAGGTTGGTTTCAGCTCATAGAAGGCCATGAAGGTACTTCCACTGAAGAAATGCAGTGGGTAGATTTAAGGACAAGGAGAAGCATATGACCAAGAGGTCATAAATTTTTGTGCCTCAGGAGTGTGATGCAGGAGCATCCAACACCCTTAGTCAAAGGGAGGAATCCAAAGGAGAGCAAAGAGGAGCACGTGGAACAGGGAGGAAAACAGGGAAAAATCTGTTTTAAAACAGATTTAAAGATGGAAGCGATAAGTCTCTCAAACACTTGATCTAAATGTAATCTGCCATGTGCATGCATGTAGATGCTTTAAGGGTTTTTTTTAAAGGATTGATCAGATCCTTCTGTGATCCGATCCAACAATGTTTCCATATATATATGTGGCATGAACCTGCATGTTCAAGTGTTAAGGAGAAGTAGTAGATAGATAAAATGTAGTCGAGAGGAGACTCTATTCTAAGGCTGAAATGCCTTATCTGTAATCGTGTTGTGTATATTATAATAAATATGTGTTTTTTGTTTCCAGCATGTCTATGTAATATGTCTCTTTTCAACTCTGTTTCGTATATGTTTCCCGAGGATTTAATCCCAAATTGTGAGTGCATTGATCGACCATCGAACCTGGTTAGATTGATGGTAATCCAATATAATATTATTATATGTGGAATGTGTGGGGTGAACGCAGGTGGGCAGAGAACTATGTTTAATGCAGAAGTCCATCAAGCAGACAAAGAAATGAAGTGTTGATACACAACAACCGTTGGATCGAAATGATTAATGGTTTGGATCGATTTGCATGGAATAGAGCCATACCAAATATCGCATTGGAAGAACCCATTGGAACGAGATTGGAGTGGTTTTGTAATAGAGTGATAGCAATATGCAATTGAATCACAACCGTCAGATCGAAAGGGAGATTGATAGTCACGATGGGATCACTAGTCGCATTTCAGCAAAGTTGAATGACCACAACATTGAATGAGAAATTGCGATTTAGCGATAGCGAGGTTGCCGATAAGTTTGATCGGTGATCGGAGGTTAGTCAATTGGAGGACGGAGGAGCAACGCAAAGAATTGGTGGATCTGACGCCAAATATGTTTCCAGGTGTATTTTTTTGAAATCTGAACAAAGGTTTCAGGTCGGGGTTTCTTTGTTATCTCGTATAGTCCCGATATATGTGTTGGTTGGGGTTTAAGGCTCAACTCGTGTTTGGAAGCTCCCGATAATAATAAGAGGCTGATAATGGAATGGTTGAAAGGGTCTAATGTAAGTCCATGGTTAAAGGCAGAAGCCTAAGAAAGGCTTCTGATAATTCTTAGTGGTCCATAACCCACAAGCCTCAAGATTGATTATTTTTAGGGAAAGGCAATTTGCTTAACCCGTAAAATCTCATATCCATCATGTACCCACACTAAGGCTTCCAATCTATTATGCAACCATCTATAAGCTATCATGGTGTTGGCTATATAAGTTTTGAGTTGGTCATAGTGTAAGAACTCTCGACACCACATATCTCCACAATGATATGATATTGTCCACTTTGGGCCTAAGCCCTCATGGATTTGCTTTTGGACTTACCCCAAAAGGCCTCATACCAATGGAGATATTTGTCCATCCTTATATACCCATGATCCTCCCCACTTCTAGTCAATGTGGGACTTTGGTCGTATACCCAACAATCCTCCCCTCGAACAAAGGACCATCGAGCCTCCCCTCAAACGATTATCCATCCGTCCACTCTCTACCAACCAGGATTCTCCGCTCCAATGCGTTGGAAGCACACGCCTTACATGGAACACCACCTGCCTCGAGAGCTTGCTCTACCCTAGGTCAACTCCTCTTCACCGTGTTGGGACCAGGACACATCTATGAAGAATCCGGAGCACACCGCCTGTTTAACCGAGCTCATCCACGGATCCCATCGTGATAACACCAGGGCCCACCACCTTCGTTCGACATTCCGAGGATTCATCCACTTGGCTAACTTCGGGGCATGGCTCTGATACCACTTGTAAGGACTCTGGACACCACATATCTCCACATTGGTATGATATTGTCCACTTTGGGCCTAAGCCCTCATGGATTTGCTTTTGGACTTACCCCAAAAGGCCTCATACCAATGGAGATATTTGTCCATCCTTATATACCCATGATCCTCCCAACTTCTAGTCAATGTGGGACTTTGGTCGTATACCCAACACATAGATCTGCACAAACATTATTATCTTTGCTTTATCCATCTCAACTTCACACCCATGTTTTCTAACGAACAATGTAGGTGCATTTGAATACTTGGTGCCCTTCTCTTGAATCACATTTATAGACACATAAACTAACTTTATTATCCTTGATTTCTCCTGTGAGCCTTCATGCACTTCATGTAATGGTGTCATTTCCTTATGCAAAGTGATCACATCTTCGTACAATCGCTTCATTGTGTTCTCTAATGGCTTGATCCCTCATGTATAGTCAACTATAATTCTCCTTTGCTAGAACCACTGGAAGGCAACCATTAGTTTTCAACTAGGAGGTGATCAATTTACTACTTTATGGTGGCCAATTCCTTCTCCATCTCTTCATTCATTTTCACTAATAAATATGTGTTCTGCTTCCCGGTTATTGCAAAGGCTACATTTACTAAAGTGACTACTCTAGGATTGGTCTTGGTGTTTGACACAATGACACTTTATGTGTGGATGGAAACATGTTGGTCTTTTCAATTTGGGAAATAACTCCTCCTTTCTTGAATGATCTTATTATTTAGATCATCAGGGGTGAAGTTAGATATGTCCATAACTATATCATTAGGTGGAGGAAGATGTATATTTTTACTATAGATTCAAACTACTTATGTGATATGCTAAAACAAAATACATTAATCTACTCTACTCATGAGTGGAAATAAAAATTGATTGATGAAAACGCTAAGCGGAAAAGGAATAATTCAATCAAACATAACAATTTTTTTTTTGGGGAAAACAACTCCTCAAAATCTTGACTATATATATTTCATTAACTAAAAGATTTGAGAAGAAAATACAATGCTTTTTCAACCTGAACAATCTTTGCACAAGGACAATCTATCTCACCTCTTCACGAACTAGCCGAAGACAATAATTAGCCAAATATGTTTCCTGTCAAGCCCCTACTTCCTTGCGCAATCCCTAAGGTAATTAGCCCATAATTGATTGGGAAAATACCTCACCACAACTATGCAATCCATCATATGCCTTCTACTAATTGCATGCACCATCTGTAGAACTCTGAAAATTATACAATGGATAGTACATTGTCCCTAAACTTTAATCTCAACTAGGTCTTCATCTAAACTAACATGCATGAGTTATTTTTTAGTGAATTAACAATTATTTGATTGATCACTGCATGTCAATTAAATCCAATTTAATTCACTGACAACTCACTAGTTCCACCAATAGTTAGAACTAGTTTAATTGAATCTAACATAGTTAAACTGAATTAAATAACCCCTAAAATTTAGGGATCAATTTACATGACTCTAGATAGACTTCCAACTCGAATTTACTATGCCAACTAAGTCAAATTAATTTAGTTAATTGCTACAATCTGCTATGAGAATATAATTACAATTTAATTCCTAATTAAATTCAAGGACAAATTAAATTAGGATTTTTCTAGATGTTTTCTTTAACATTTCTTGTTGTTATTTTCAACACTCCCTCTCACCAAGAAACGAATTCAACTCTATCCCAATATGGTACTTTTGGAATATTTTGCATGCAACACTTGTCACTGTTGTTGTTGCTACTGTAACCTCTACAACTAAAAAGAATCCAAACAAAATAAACTGAATCAACTATGTATGCAACTGTCTACTAGGAAAACGGTGTTGCTACTGACTCTGCTCCTGAGCCTTCTACTCTGCTTTCAATACTACTCTGCACTCCTCAGTATTTGACTAACACTGATTATCTTGCTACTAAATATTGTGGGCCCCCGTAGAAAGGTAATGATCCATGAGACAAAAAAATGCTCAATGGATCCTGCCCAATTTCTAAACTCTTGGGACTATTTCTTCAAATCGCCCCACCTCTCACCTGGAGGTATGGCTGCATGTCCTCCCTCAACCCACTTGGCTTTAAATTCCCTGCTACTAGAGGTCTCTAATTGAGTGGATGTCTCTGCTCGATCTCCTTTCTGCTTCTCCAATTGTGGTTGTTGCACAAGTTTTTGAGGCTTCTTATGAGGTTGCATGTTGAGAGGTAATTCATGCTCCCTCTCGACCACCAAATCTCTAACCTTTTCCTTTCTCCTCAAGGCTTTTCATGCATCTTGTACCTCAAGTGCACACATGTTCTTGACTTACATAATGCTCTGTTTCACCCATCATGTGGCAGTGTGTCTAAGGAAAACTTTTCCTTTGTTAAAAATCACATTGTAGCCACAGTCTTCCAATATCATGACGGAAACAAGATTCTTATTTAGTACTAGAACATATATCAAATCTGTGAGTCTGAGAGGGGAGCCAAATTCCCTCTAAAAAGTAAGAGTACTAATGTTGGTCACATTATACCTCCCATCATCTCCAAACTCTATGTTTTTCTTAAGGTCTTTCTCCTCCAAGTCACTAAAGAGATCTCTATTCCCCATCATATGGAATGAGACACCACTGTTAAGATACCAGATGATTCCAATTATAGTGATTTCCATGCATGTAATGAGATTGAAATCAAATTTAAATTGTGAATCTAGAGCTTCACCTACTCTTGCTATTGCAGACTCCTTGCTTGCTTTCTTCTCTAGGAATTTCATGGAATAGTGCTCGAACTCGTGATAGTGAAAGAACTTGATGTTCAACAAGTCCTTGTTTTTTCTGCCCTCCTTGACATGGGACTTCTTTCCCTTGGCTTTATCTTCTTTGCTAAATAATGCAATTTAATTTTCCACTTCTTTGGATGAGGTCCCATCTCTGGTGGTTTGTCAAATCTCTTCTTGTACCAATTGAAACGACAACCTCTCCCACTGTGGTAGTTTCTCCCTCCCATTAACTAAGTCCTAGTAGTTGTGCCAACTATTGGGAAGTCCTAGAAGTGCTAGGCTCACTAGATTGTCTTCTGCAACAATAGCCCTAACACTTCTAAGCTCATCCCGACATTGGGTGAACTTGGTCAAGTACTTCAATATTGAGTCACCCTTCTTCATCTTGATCTTTATGAGTTTTTCCTTCATTTTTAGCTTCCTCTGGTCACTGCTATTTTGAAACGGGTCCGTCATTTCCTTCCACATTGCAGTCCGTCATTTCCTTCCACATTGGAAATGGAGTTTCTTTACTGTGGATATTCAATACAATATGATCTCAAACTCTTTCTAGGATAATCCTTCTTACGTTTTCCAGACACTTTCCCCATTCAACTAGATCTTTAGCATTAGATGTTGGAGGCTTTGGGATATCATTTTCTATGAATTCTTTCAACTCGTTCTATTCAAACACTACCTCCATCCTATCCTTCCAAGCTATGTAATTCGAGATGCCCTCTAGGGCATACTCAAGTCTCAAACCATAGAATGATATCCTGCTAATTCTGATGTACCAAACTGCAAATTTGATTTCACCTACATAACAAAATCATATTTTCCTCTTCTTTAGTGACGTCAAATTTGATACCATGAGATTTTTACAATAGATTAAAACGACCTAGGTGATATGCTAAAACAAAATACATGTATAAATTCCACTCGTCAGCAGAAACAAAAATTGATTGATGAAAACACTAAGAAGAAAAGGAATAATTTCAATCGCACATAACACAATATTTTTCTACTGAAAGAAACTACCCAAAACCCTAACTATCTATATTGCATTAGCTAGAAGATCTGAGAATAAAATACAATGCTTGTTCAACTCGAACAATCTCTATACAAATACAATCTATCTCACTGCTTCACAAAGTAGCTCAAGCCAATACTTTCCCAAATTTGATTCTTTCCAAGCCCTACTTCCTTGTGCAATCCCTAAGGTAATTAGCCTATATTTAATTGGGATAATCCCTCACCGGAACTGCATAATCCATCATAGTTTTCCACTCATTGCATGCACCATCTATACAACTCGTAAAATTATACAAATGATAGTACACTGTCCCTGAACTCTAATCTCAACTAGGTCTTCATCTTAACTGACATGCATGAGTTATTTTTGTGTGAATTATCAGTTATTTGATTGATCACTACATGCAAATTAAATCTAATTTAATTCACTTGATCACTTACTAGTTCCTTCAATAGTTAGAACTAGTTTAACTAAAATTAACTTAGTTAAACTAAATTAAATAATTACAACTCAATAAGAACTCAACCTGGGCCCCTAAAATTTAGGGATCACTCTACATGACTCTAGATAGACTTCCAACTCGAATTTACTAAGTCAACTTAACTTAGTTAACTTCTACAAGGTGCTATGAGAATAGAATTGCAATTTAATTCCTAATTTAATTCAAAGATAAATTAAATTTGGATCCTTCTAGATTCTATTTTTTACATTTCTTGTTGTTATTTTCAACAGAAGAATCCCCAACTCACTGAATGAAAGATTCGCACTAGCTAGAGGAGTTTAAGATTGAATCTTCAGAGGAGTTATGATTGGATCAGTTTGTGTTGTCTAGTTTTCCTCCTCTTCTTCATCATTTATGTCCTAGGTCTCTAAATATTCTTCTAGATTTCTCATAAAATCCTCTTCTTGTTTCCTCCTATTTTCTTCTTCATTGTAAAAATTCCTTAAAGATTCAAACTGCATATTGTAATATGCTAAAACAATTGACTTGAATCTACTCTACTCATCAGTGGAAACAAAAATTGATCGATGAAACCATGAAACAGAGAAGGAAGAATTCACACATAACACAATAATTTTCTAGGGAAATCCATAGCTAAAAAACCTTGCTATCTATATATTTCATTAATCTAAAATTTGAGAAGATTACAATGATTTTCTCAAGGCTAACAAAACTTTGCACTATCACAACTCTACTTCACAAACAACCTCGAGTTAATACTTAGCCAATTTTACTGCCTGCCAAGCTCTTATTTCATTGCACAATTTCCTATGGATTTAGCCCATATTTAGTTGGGAAATTCCTCATCCATAACTGCACAATCCATCATAGGCCTTCCTATGATTGCATGCACCACCTATACATTTTAGATGATTATAAAAATGATATGACATTATCCATGAACTCCAATCTCAACTAGGTCTTTCTCTAATCTGACACGCATGAGTTAATTATGAGTGAATCTTCAGTTTATTAGTTGAGCAGTGTTGGTTACACCCCACTACTAGATCTCCCACTAATTCTTCCATCAGTTGGAACTAATTTAACTGAATTTAACTCAGTTAAACTAAATTAGTAATTATAATTCAAAAGAACTCAACATGGTCCCCTAAAATTTAGGAACCACTCTACATGACTCTAGATAGACCTCCAACTCAAATTAAATGATCCAACCAAGTCAAATTAACTTAGTTAACTATTATATGTTTCCATGAGAATTAGAATTATAATTTAATTCCTAATTTAATTCAAGAAAAAAATTAAATTAGGATTGTCTTGTTGCTAATTTCAACACTCCCTTTTAGCAAGAAAGGGACTATTTTCTACCCCAATCCTACCTTTGTGAAACTTGAATTTGAATCTTGATAATGGCTCTATCAAAATATTCTCATTCTACTACTCTGTAGGAATGTATTCCAGCAACATGATTCTCCTCTGCACATAATCCCATAGATGGTGATATTAGATGTCGATATGCTTGGACCGATTATGAAAAATTGGATTCTTAGAGAGTTTGATACAACTGTGATTGTCACAGTAAATCATTGTAGGATCCATCTGCTGATCAAATAACCCAACAAGGATCTTCCTCATCTAGATTGCCTCACACGTTCCTTGATTAGAAACCATGTACTATGTTCTACTGTTGACCCAATACTGAAGATTCCCCATGATGTGCTCAATCTATCAAATGGGCTCTCTTCCTAATCTACATCTGTGAAGCTTTGAAGCTTCACTCCCTCTATCCATCTGTACCAAAGATCAAACCAAGTGGTACCTCTGGGGTATCTCAACACATGTTTAGTTTCCTTCCAATAAAGTTTGGATGGCTTAACCATGTCTTGATTAAGTTGGTTAACTACAAAACACATATCCGGTTGTGCGCTCACCACATAAATAAGTGAACCCACAAGCTGTATATAAGTAGTAGCTTCCACTACTTCACTTGAAGTAGCCTCCTCGTTCCTCTGGTTACCAGCTATAGGAGTCTGCATGGATTTTCTTCTCTCCATGTTGAACTTCTTTAGTATCTCGTTGACATACTTTCCCTGAGAGACAAACAGTTCCTCATCTCCTTGCCATACTTCCGTACCAAGATAGTAATGCATGATCCCCAGGTCCTTCATCTTGAATTATCTTGCAAGATCATTTTTGAAAGATTTTATTAGTGTCTCATTATATGTTAGAATCAAGTCATCAACATATAATACTATAATCAACAATTTAGCTTCAACCACAATATGTGAAGGTTCATATCTGCTTCCATTTTGGTGAAGTCCAACTCGGTGAAGTAACTATCAATTTTGGTGTACCAACCATAGGGTGCTTGTCTCAGTCCATACAATGCTTGCTTGATTCTGCGCACATGCGACTCTCTATTGAAGGTATAAAATCCTTCCGACATCTCAATATACACCTCTTCCTCAATCATGTCATTGAGGAATGTTGTCTTTACATCCATCTGATGTATCTTTTGTCCCATCTACGTTGACAATACTAGAATAGATCTTATTGACAAGTACCTTGCTACTGGAGCACAGGTCTTCTTATAATAAAATCCCTCCACATGAGATAACCCTATGGCCACAATAAGGCCTTGCATTTCTCCACACTCCCATCCGCTACTTGATTTACTTTATAAAATGACTTGTTTGCTGGACTTGGGACCACTTCCGAAACATTGTTTATAATATTGAAGTCATACTTCTCAACCATGGAATCAACCCATACTAGTTGTTGCACTGATTCCCCGAATGAGGATGGCTATACCTCTACACGCTCGCTCATCAGAGCCATGTAGCTAGTGTACCGATTTGGTGACCTCCTTTGTCTACAACGTGATGTGGGTGCTCCCGCATTCTCTCTAGCATCATGCATAAATTTTTTAGCCTCTCAGGTGCACTTCTTTACATTTATGCAAGTCTCTACATGAGTGGGTGCTTCCACTCTCTTCTCCTCTTCATGTGGCTGCTCCACATCGTCCCGAGGTTCCTCCTTTGGAGCCAAAAAATCCTCATTTGAATTTAAGTGAAGCCCCCTTTAAAGGGAACATCTCATGGCCTTCTCTTCATTGAACTTCACATCTCTTTGAACCATTGTCATGCTCTTGGATGACAGATACAACCGATCGTTGTGAGGTGTATCAATGTACCCCACAAATATGCCCAACTTAGCTATTGGTTTTATATTTTTCTGTGCACCTTGGTAACATGACAATAAATTGATGAACCAAAGATCCTGAAGTGTGCCACATATGGTTTCTTACCTGAATAAGCTTCTTCTGGTGTACTCATCCTGAAAATTCAATAAGGGCTTATGTTATGCAAATAAATAACTGTGTTGCATGCTTCAACCCACAAGTGCAATGGTAGGCCCTAATCATGTAACAATGCCTATGCCGCAACCACAATAATTTTGCTCTTCCTTTCAACCACCCCATTTTTTGTAGGTTATGAGATGCTATTAACTCCCTTTGAATGCTCTAATGCACATAAGTTCTTGAATTTGTTTGACAAATATTCTCCATCATTATTACTTGTGAGAGATTTAAATTTCCTTCCAATATCTTTCTTGACAAGTGATTTAAATTCACAAAATTTAGAAAACATTTGATCTTTATTCTGCATGAAGAAAACCCAACACTTACAAGAATAATTATCAACAATTATTACATAATACTTGTGCTTGTCCATGGATGCTATTAAGAATGGTCCACACACACCTGCGGGAAATCGATCAAGAATCGCTTGTGCTTGACTTTCTTTAACATGAAAGGAAGAGTTGTTGTACTTCCCCAATGTACACCATTTGCATGTGTCTCTCTGCTCTAGTGCACCCTTGGGAAATCTTATAGAAATTTGTTGCATGATCTTCAAATATCTATGGTGAAAGTGACCAATTGTTCTTTGCCACAACTCATCGATGTATCAGCTCTGCACCTTCTCTGTTTTAGTGCTCAAAGAAATGTAGTCTTCTACATCCAATTTGTAGAGGTTCTTCATCTAAACTCTGATTTGCTTCACCTGTCTTGAGGCTATGTGATGAAGGAAATCCTTTCCCTTATTAAATATCAAATCGTAGCTACATTTCTCCAGCATGGCCACTGAAACCAAATTATTCTTCAAACTTGGAACATACATGACATATTTTAATGTGAAAGGAGTACTAGTTTGAAAGGTAATAATACCGATGTTGGTCGCACTATACCTCCCAACAACTCCCATCTCGATGTGCATCTAGAGGTCCTTCTCCTCCAAGTCACTGAAGAACTATTTGTTGTTGGTCATATTGAATGAGGGTCCACTATCTAGGTACCACACACTACCCATCATTGATGTCATCATGCAAGCGATGAGGGTGAAATCCAGTTCGAATTGCGAAGCAAGATCTTCACCTACCGCTCCTCTTGAGGGCTTCTTACCAGCCTTCTTGTGCAGACACTTTGTGGCATAGTGTCCCAGCTCGTGACAAGAAAGCATTTAATATTCAACATGTCCTTCCTCTTACTTCCGTAACTAGAATTTGATTTGGAATGGGATGGCTTCCCCTTCCCTTTATTTATCTTTCTATCCAAGGCACAATTCTCCTTATCATCATGATTTGATGAGGATCCATCTCTGTTGTTCTGTTGAATCTCTTCTTGCACGTAGTTGGACCATAGTCACTCCCACTCTACTAGCTTTTCCCTCCCATTAACTAATGCCTCGTAGTTATTCCAGCTCTTAGGAAGTCCTAGAAGTTCTAGGCTCATTAGATAGTCTTCAATAGCTATAACATCGACACTTCCAAGATCATCTCGACATTGGGTGAACTTGGTCAAGTACTTCGGTATTGTATCACCCTTCTCCATCTTGATCTTTTTGAGCTTGTCCTTCAGTGCTAACTTCCTATGGTCACTGTTGTTTTGAAATAAGCTTGTCAAGTTTGTCCACATTGAAAATGGAGTTTCCTTGGCATTGAGGTTTGAGATAATATGATCTCGAAGTCCTTCTAGGATAATCCTTCTCGCCTTTGCCACACATTTTCTCCACACTGTCAGATCTTAAGCATTAGTTGTTAGAGGCTTAGGAATATCATTGTTTATGAATTCCTTAAGACATTCTTCTTCCAACACTACCTCCATCATGTCCTTCCAAGAAATATTGTTCGAACTGCCCTCAAGGGCATATTCGATTCTCAATCCATAGAACGATATCCTGCTAGCTCTGAAGAATGATCTTGCAAATATGATTTCTCCTACAAAAGACAAACTTGTATTCTCCTCTTCTATAGTGATTTAAGATATGATATCATGTAGAAATTCCTTGTAGATTTAAACTGCAGATTGTAATATGATAAAATAATTGACTTTAACCTACTCTACTCATCAGTGGAAACAATAATTGATTGATGAAATCATGAAACAAAAAAGGAAGAATTCAATGACACATAACACAATAATTTTATGGGGAAAGCCACAGCTAAAAACCCCTACTATATGTATATTTCATTAATCAGAAAATTTGAGAAGATTATAATGCTTTTCTCAAGCTCGAGCAAATTCTGCACTATCATAATCTATCTCTCTGCATCACAAACAAGCTCCATCCAATACTTAGCCAATTATGTTGCCTTGCAAGCTCCTATTTCCTTGTGCAGTTTCTTAGAGAATTAGCCCAAATTCAACTGGGAAATTCCTAATCCACAACTGCACAATCCATCATAGGTTTCCTCTTATTACATGCACCACCTGTACATTTTAGATGATTATATAGTTGATATTACATTGTCCCTAAACTCCATTCTCAATTGGATCTTTCTCTCATCTGACATGCGTGAGTTCATTATGAATGAATCTTTAGTTTACTAGTTAAGCAGTGTTGGTTACATGCCACTACTACAAGTTACACCTCACTACTAGATCTCCCACTAATTCCTCCATCAGTTGGAACTAGTTTAACTGAATTTAACTCAGTTATACTAAATTGAATAATTACAACTGAAAATAACTCAACCTAGGCCCATAAAAATTAGGAACTACTCTACATGACTCTAGATAGACTCCCAACTTGAATTAACTGAGCCAGCTAAGTCCAATTAACTTAGTTAACTATTACAAGTTTCTATGAGAATTAGAATTACAATTTAATTCCTAAATTAATTCAAGGACAAAATTAAATTAGGATTTTCTTGTTTCTATTTTCAACATTCATTTTGTATCCTCTTCTACTATTCTTCTTTCCATTTTTCCTAAGAACTTCTTCTTGTTTCTTCTTTTGGGCTTCCTCCTCTTTTGTTTTCTTCAATTCCTCTTTTTACTTCTACATGTCTTCTGACCTTTTCTTTTATTTTTCTTCTTTCAGCTTATGCTCTTCCTCTTGTTCCCTTTTCCTAGCTTCTTCATATTCCTTCCTTTTCTTCTCTGCCTCAATTGTGCCTTTAGTCTGTGGATAAACCTTGAATTTCTTACTCTCTTCTTCTGCATCATGTCCTTGTCTTCTCTTTGTCTTAATATTAACATGAGAAACCACTTCCTATTGGGTCCCTTCTTGATGAATATCTGGCACATGTTCTATATGAGAAAGGCATGCATCATCACCTCATCCAACTTCTCTAGAATAATTATAAAAATTCTTGATCTTCTCCTTGTCTTCCCAGGACTCAAAAGCATATGGCCAAGTGTATCTCAACTTTAGATAGTGTTGCTTGTGAACATCTCCAGGGTCATATCGGTGAAGATTATCTCTCCAAATTTGAGGCCGTTAAGATTTTCTATATTTTCCTCTGCTACCCTCAAATTATTTAGGCCGTAAGACCCTATTTTCATAAGAAATATTCGCCAAGGTGAATTTTTTGATTCCCGCAACTATTGTGGTAACCCTATGCATAACCACTAACTAATATTTGTGCATAAGCACTGAAGACTATGATAAATACACCTCTAGAATATGCAAACCAATCCACAACTTCCACAAAAACTTATGTAGCTTGGTCAGTCATGCAAGGCACCTCAACCTCAAATATCATCTCATAAAGCACCACGATAATGTGCTCAACTATTTTCTCATACACTCCCCTTTAACTAACCTTTGACAATATCTTGCAACAGGTAGGAGGTTGTTGCCTAGTCCATTTCCATTCTAGACCTAGGAATTCATTTTGGGGATAGATCATGTCCAAGAAGTAGGTTGAAGTGAAGAACTCAAGTTTCCCTCCTTGTTAAACCTTTTTCACCTTAGCATCATTCCTTTGTAATTTTTGTGCCAGTATATCTGACCAATTGGAAATACTTCAATTGGAAGCACATGGGTAGGCAATGTAAACTCATCCTTATTCAAATAATTATGTGCTTTCAGGCCCATAAAACCTGCAACACATAGCCATGAGATACTAATACACTTTCTGTAATGACTTTGTTCTGTAGATTCCATCAATTTTTTATCAGAATTTTCTCAACTCCTACCACCATTTATGAGAATGTCTTTTGTAATAAACTACAAATAACAAGTTGCATAAAATTTTTAGTTCAAGTATTCCTTTGGATTTGGCAGCTGATAATAAGAGTGAAGATTATGGGGTTGATATGTAGCAATCTCTTGCACACATGCACTATTAAGGATCATATTCTTAGAGTCAAGATGATGAAGTATCCATCCTCTCACCTCTGCACAAAGTAACATTGGATACTTGCTAGCAATCCTATAGAATTTGGAACTTTTGACATTGATATATATCTCCATATCTTATAGGTCTTCTGGGAACTCATCCTTGATAAATCTTTGAAAATGATCTTCCATGTTAAGGTGTTAGACTTATCAATAAATCAGTTTGTATCTATCATAATGGTCACTTTACATCTCAGACTGTCTACGACACCTTCGACGTTGCTTTAAATAGCCTATGTGGTTGGTTATTTGTGTGTAACTTGAAGCATAATCTTGGTGGAAAATAAAAAACTGATAGGATCCATATTAGCAATATCTGGAAATTTGAATTCACTCATGAAAAAAAACTATTAGTCCCATAAGAATACCTATCCTATCTTGTTCATTTATGCAACATAAGTCACTATGGAGGGATAGTGCGCTAGATGTGAGCATAGGAGTATAGGCTTGAGGAAAGGGTGATCTCACTCACTACTGGAAGTGTGCTCTATGCTAGGATTGAAAGAAATACTTGGTTTGAGTATAGGTCACATCAATAAGAGACATAGGTTAGGTGTTTAGGTCCTGGAACTGTGTAGCATGCTCTTGCTGGTAGAGAGGCTCCTCTTCAACACATTTCACCTTAACAATTGACTAAGGTTGCATGGTTTATCATCTAGGAATGCACTCTAAGCTTTATGAGGCAAGGATACCTGTGTTGGAAATTGGTCACATCATCAGTGGATAGAGGATTGAAGACCGCTCTTTGGAAGTGTGCTCTATGCTTTGGAGGAGAGGCAAACTCATTGATGGGTGTAGTTTACAATTTTGAGAAGCAAGGAACCACTAGTTCTTGTCTAAGACACCATAATACGTTGGTTAGGGATTGAAACATCAAGAGTTGTCGTAACACATACAGCATAGATCTACTCAAAATTGACTCATTGTTTGAATGCGAGCCATCAAAAGAGATCATAAGAATGAAAAGACTAACATGCACACACCCATATATACAACAACAATCATAATTGGAATGTGAACAACCAAATAATGCTAAAAGACACTAAAATCATCATCCTAGAATTGAAGCGACACTTGCAAGAGTGAAAATTCAAAGTGTGACAATTGATAAAGCTTACTTGGAAGATGTCACACTTGCAACCAAGAGTGGAGAATTCTCCTTATGCTTCAAAAGTGCACAGAGATTCAAATAAAAATATTAGTGTGTGGAATGAGATTTTTTTCTAAGCTCTTTATATAGTTAGAGGATTAATTAGTGTTTGAGAGTGCACTATTGCATGGAACAAAAATAAATGGATAAGGATAAGATCACTATCATTAGAGAGTGCGATAAAACTTCTTTTGTATAGTGTGCTCTGGCTATATTTGGAATGTGTGCTCTCCTTGTCTCTAGAAGATGTGCTTCCACTATCATCAAGGAGTGTGCTAGGCTTTCTCCCAAGAAGTGTGTTCATGTTTTCGATAGGAAGTATGCATGTCTTGTTGACAAGGAGTGTGCTCCAATGTCTCCAAGAAGTGTGGTAGGCTTATCCTGAAAGAGTGCATATTTGAAGGGAAAAACACTTAAGTTTGTGGATGCATGGTGCACCGACACATAGAATTCTCTACGGGAAGGCTTGAACACTTAGAAAGATATGACCATGCATGAATTTGATGACCTAAAACAATAGTTCACATGATCATTAAAAGGCTCCAAATTTAAATGAAGGAAAATTTTTGGAGGGTGTTATAGTATTTATAACACTTGGCAATTCACTAGAAGAACCTGAGATTCTTTGTTTAGGTCTAAATTTATGCATGAAGTATAACCTTCAGGAAGTATTATCTCATCTTGTGGATCTTCATAGATTCGATACTTATCTTAGTTAAAGATGTAGTCTCTTCCATTCCTCTTGTCATCTTAACACTCTTAATAAAATTAGCCAAACTTCAATCTTTTTGATAAGGGAGAAGGATTATATAAGTTATGCGAGTTTAAGATGTTCAGATTTTTAGTGTCATATCTAATTTTGCTACACTACTAATAGGCATTTTCAGTATTATGGCAGAGTCACTTTAAGGAATCACAAGCATTGCATCACTTATCGTAGGCTTTTTTAGTACCCCAATGAAGTTTCTTGCCTCACTTATCTGCCTAATAAGCCTTTATCTTCTTTCACACTTTATTCATTTTATACTTTTATGCACATTGAAATTTATGGCCATTTATTTTTCCAAGGTGGAAGAGGAATCTCCATTTATTTTACAGGTAAGAGAGGTTGTTCCTTGTTTTGTAGAGACCCTTATATATACCTCTAAAATTTGTTTGCCCATTGAATTTTTTCCCCTTTCCCTTCTCTAATCAATTGAGATGACACATTAAAACTGATCAATATAAATGGTTGATTCAAGGAACAAATATACTATAATGGATATGAGAACGAAAGATCTTCTAAGGTTTTCATTTGGAATGGATCATATTTTCCATCCAAGCTTCATCGACCTAAAGAAATATTTAGGTCCAAACAACGAAGGAGACCAAAATTTATCCAATCATTTCCATATGTCACAATGCCCCCTTTAAGCTTTCATCACATTGTTTAACATCCAAACATGACACTTTCCCACAAGATCTTACTTATGTACAATGATCAAGACAACATGCAAGGAAACAAATGAAACAAAACATAATGAAAATACGAAATGAAAACAATAATAAGGAAAAGAAAGCAATATGTAAATGGAAAGAAGCGCAACCCAGGGATGCTAATAAAAGTAACACTTAGAATCTTACCCAATAATGGGATGGAAAATGGTCCAATCCATAAGGATTTCAACATGGTGTGTTTTCCCTTTTCTTCATGAGTGTTGTTTCATTTCAAGACTAAGTATCCCACCCCAAATTCTTTACCACCTTTAGATTATCTATCAAACCAACATTTGATACACTTCTGATGCATGACAAACTTCTCCTTTATTTTATGCCTTTCTTCATATACCTTGAGAAGGCTATCTATCCTACTCTAAACAATAATACATGGTTTACCTCAAGATTCCTCAGACTATTCTAAGGCCAAGAGTTATAGGTTCATAGGTAGGATAGATTATTTGAAATACACAAGGAAGTAAGGTGAGGTTTTTAGAGAGGGCTTAGGGGATTCTTGGTCAACACATAAGGCATTCCTCAAAGCATTGTGCCAGTTTCATTTATGATTGCAAATAATTTTATTTATGATACAAATTAAATTATTATTTGTTGATTCAGCTAAATCATTTCCCTGAGGAAATAATTTAGATGAATGTTTCAATACAATATAATTTTCCAATTCATAATCATAAAGTTTCAATGATGAAAAATAAGTTGCGTTGTCAAATACAAGTGATGCAGGAACGCCAAACCTAGTAATGATGTTTTGGTTGATGAAGTAGATGGTCTCTTGTTCATTCACTTATATAAGTGGAACAACTTTGACCCATCAAGTAAAATAGTCTATAGAAATTAATATATATCAATGTTTCTTTGATGAAAGTGGGAATATTTCTTTGATGATATCGAGTCCCCATTGTTGAAATGGTTCTCCGGCAACAATCAATTGTAATGGGGTAGCTAACCTCCTTTAATGACCAACACATCTTTGATAAATAGGAAATTTATGAGCAGAGGTGTGTGTGACTTTGAATAACATTGGCCAGTAATATTTGGCCCACATCAATCTATGAGTTGTGGTATCACCCATGTGTTATAGACATATTTGGACACTGTAACCCCAATCACATATGTCCACAAGCCAAGGGCTTCTAAGCCCCTAAAAGTGTTGTTTCATACCCTAAAGGAACAAGGTTAGCTGATTACATCATTTCCCAGAAGTTCTCCTTGAAAAAATACTCAGAATTAGTCAAAATTGGACCATACAGACTACTCCATGATAAGGGTGCGATGCATCTCACATGTTACACATAGAGGGTGTGATGCACACTGAAAATCCCTTCTATAGGGTGCGATGAACGAGAGCACACCAATTGCAGAGGTAGTTTGCTAGGTGGAAACCCAGAGAATCTTCTAGAAACTGTTTATTTGACACTTGCCTCTCTGAATTCACCTAGGGATGAGTAAGAGGTCATGAAATCTCCAAGTGGAACCAAGAACTATCAGAGAAATGGCACTAATCAAGATCCTAAAATCTGACTCACCCACTTGCGAATATCTATATATGGATCCCTCATCCTAGAGATCAAAAGGCTGGAATTTTTTATTTTGTAAGGAAGTGTTATTGGTTTCTCTGTGAAACATCATAGTGTTGGGTGATCTAGATTTTCATGGGGTGAAGAGGGCTTTCATGCTAGGAGGATGTCGCTAGGTCAGACCAATGGGTTGTAATCCTCTCTTCTACTAATTCTATCAATAAAGCTATTTGCGTTTTCCTCCATATTCTTGTATATTTCTGAATCTTGCATTGATATATGCATTTGTATGGTTAATATATATATCTGACCCTATATTGTTTATAGTTATAGATATCTATGCTTTGATGGTATTATGCTACTTTGACTCTACAGGTGTTTCTTTGAAGTGAGACAAATGAGGAAGGAGTGGCAAAGCTCTATCAAAGGAGGGAGGAAACAAGCAAGGAGCCAAGCGAGAGACTAAGGTTGGTACTCTCTGCTTCTCTTTCATCTATCTCTCATAAAGGAAAACACAAGTAACTTTAGTTTTTTTGTTTCTAAGAGCTACCCATCTTAGTGGGACTAGCAGCTCTAAATGGACACTAGTTTTCCCGATAACAAAATGACGACTCCACTAGGGACCGAATAGTTTGATTGTTAGTCATTGGTGTTTGCTTTATAAACTACAGATGGAGCCTAAAGTTAAGCCAACTAGCCTTTGAACTTCTTTTGCTATGCAACTGCAAAGTAGACCAATGCTACTTTAGTCAATCTCCAGGTTAGTTTATGAACTGAACATCTAACTTGAAAACATCCTAAGTGCCCTAGTGGTAGCTCAAATAACCTCATTAGATCAGCCCCTATACTTTGTGTTTACTGCCTATCATTAGCTCAGCCTAAATCCCTGAACTAAGCTGCAAACTATGAGACAAAACTAAGCTCAGTCTTGTCCCTGGACCATCACACTATCTCTCATTGGTAGTCTAGATGCATCACACCTCCCGTGTGCTGCAGGTGAGATGCATCCCTATTTCCCTATGTTACAGGTGCGATGATTAGATGAGACTGTTTCTGCTTCCAGATTTTGGTTTTTTCTTCATTGTCTTCAACTTTATTTAGTAGTTTTGTTGTCTATGATAAGTATATCACTGTTGAAACTCTCTTCCTTTACATTATTTAGCCTCCATTAATAGAGAATTGTGAATGTTTTTATGTATTTTTCGTCATTTATAGTTCTCCTTTGCAAGCAGTAGCTTAATCGAACTGTCGTCTTTTGATTTGAAAGTGTCGCAAGTGTCGTTTTCAGTGAAAGAAAAGAGTGTCATATAGTCTTCCTCTTTTAGATAGTTGATTAAACTTTTGCTATTATATTTGATTTGGATAATCAATTCTTTGAAGCGTTGAAAGTATTTTTCAAGTCGAAATTAAAAGTGTCGTCTAAATCTTCCTTTCGTTTTTGAACAAGAAATTGCTAAAGTGTGGCTTTGAGAAAAGATAGTTCAGATCTGTACTTAGTATTTTTTTTGTCATTCTCACATTAAGGAAACTAAAAAACAAATACATGCATGTGCATTTGCATTTAGACTGCATGCAGAAATTGATTTATGACAGTGCATCTTAGTGTGTGCTCTTTCCTCTATGTTGAAAGGATTTTACTTCTCTTTCCTTAGTAGCTAGGATTTTCATTGCAAAAGAAAGTAAATGACTATTTATCATCTTAGATTGCATATTTAGGAATTGTATATCTATATCACGCGGTGAAGCTTAAAGGAAAACTTATTAAGAAAGATCAACTATAAAATAAATTTCAATGAACATAAAAACGCTTTGGAACCTAATGCACAACATCTAGAAGTCTAGGCTAGAGACGTATTCCGATGTCATAAAGCCTGGTAACTATCGTTTTCATCGTAGGTTGGGTGATTCCTCCTCTTTGATACGACAAGTGCTAGTACAGACTTGTGCTCCCACGTACCATCGAGTATATATTGGGAGACCACAATAGGCTATATCATTTATCCTTAGGAAGTCGTGTCTGCCACCCTATCGGTCGCAATGCACTGAACACAACATTCAAGAAGATTGACTGCCATACATAAAAAGCATTTTGTAATTTTGCGATTGGTTTGGTAATCCCTTTGTCTAGATTTCTAAAGTAGTCACTTTTGTTCCTTTTTAGACTCCTTAAAAGAAAAGGTCCATCTAAGCACTTGTCATTTCAGGCTCATTAAAAATCGAAGGCAACTAGAGTCATCTTTAGCTTTTTATCGACTCTTTAAAATTGAAAAAGCAAGTTGTGTCAAAGAATCATCAAATTTATTTTAATTGGAATAACATCACTATTCCGTCGTTGGTATTAGGTTGAGAAAATGGAGTCCACCAATCAAGGATTTCCCCTTGGGGGGAATCCTAGTCCCTTCTCCTCTTGGGGAGATGTTGGTGCACCTCATATGGCTACATTGTCCCTTCCAGGACTTACAATTGGCCTGCCAATATGGATTTTCTCGACCTCTGTCATTCAAAACACTGTGATTCCTGAGCAATCAAATCGGCAACCAGATGATACTAGAGTTACCCCCCAACCTTATACATCGTTTCTTTCTCCCTCTCCTTCTTCCTCTTCACTTGGTGAAGCTAGTAAAACTAAAAAACAAGTAAGTAAGAAGAAGAAGAAAGGGAAGGAGAAGAAGAAGAAGAAGAAGCCAATGGTGAAAGGGGGCGATCATGCATCGTCTAGTGAAAGTCCACGCACTGCACCATCCAAACCTAAATCTCCATGTGTCATTTGCAGAGACTACTATCATCGAGATTGTCCTTGCATCCTATGGATCTTAAGGAATTGGTCTCTTCGTTTGCACAATCCAGTGTCCTCAACCTTTGACGATCATGTTGAGAGTACACCGTCAACTAGTGAAAATGAATCCAATGGAGAAAAATGAAGATCTAAATTTCCTTGTAGACTGTGTGAAGGCGATCATGCCCTCCACTGTTGTCCCTTCCTAGACAAAGCTAAAAGAGTCTTGGATAACCGTCCTGCTTCACTGCTACGGCTTCCTCCTGGATACAAGAAACTCTTGCTGAGTCCATCGCCAGTTGAAAATATGACTGAAACACCTTTGTTGTCAGTTGAAACACCTATCATTGAAGATAAACCCTCTGAGTCCACACTGGACCAAAGTCAACAGGTCGAGACAACAGTCGACCCAGTCTTGTCTTTAGAAGGTCCACCTTCATATGATACAGTCACCAAAGAGAATGAGGATGAAACCATTCAAATTATTTTTGTCAACACAGAATCCGATGAAACTGGGGGAAATTTACCTATTCATTTACTGCAAGGAGGAATTTCGTCAAAGATTCATCTGGTCATCTATTCGGTCCCTCGTCCAAGCAATCTAGTTGTTTCCTTCGATTGGAATCTACTAGGGAGATGCTGCCTACCATCTAATTTACCATTCCAAACCATAGTACAAGCCTATAGAATGATCATGGTTGGTACAATCATAGATGAAGAGGCCTTCATGAGTATTGTTTCCTCAACTGTTTGGAAAGCACTTGGTTCGCCATCGCTTCTGCTTGAGATTCGAAATCTGTCAAGCTTCAACAAAGGAACCAGTCGACCATTAGGGATCCTTCAAAATTTTCCTATAACTTTGAGAAGGTGTTAGGGCCTCAATCTACCTTAGGTTGAGAAAGGTATGATCTAGGGTAACAACAAACCATGCTTAACCTGGTGGCTAGCCCTACCAGATTGGGAGAGGGCTCTCTCCTTGTCAATCTTAGCAAAATATAGTAAATAGGGCTTGAGATTACTGATGTGAATACTAATCTTAGGCTAGGTATGTGTTTAGAAGAGTTGGATTGAATTTGATGATGTTTTGTTGGCTCAAATGTGAAAGGCAAATTTGGGTCCGGGGAGTGAGGCTCAGTTTTGCAGGGATCTCTATGGGGGAAGGTAGGCAAATGATTTGGTACTTTAAATTGAACGAAATGAAGAGCTTTTAGATAGGTGAGGAGTTGAAGAGGGTAAGAAAACCTCAGGGGTCCTCTTCAAATAGCTGAAAACATAAATAACTAAATAAACCCTAGGTAGAGTACTGCAATTTCAATGGATTCTACATTTATCCTTGTCTGATGTATTTATGATGAAGAAAAGAGAGATGATGGCATACATAAAACACATGTAAACATACAATTACAGAAGGAAACACAATACCAAAGCAAGATTCCACATGAATCCCATAAAGTGCTACAAACCTTGGTCTATTCCTTAGCCAAACTACTGAAATGTGTGTACAATGAATCTCCAAGCATTGCCAAAAGTCCAACCCTTGGTTGAAAAATCATAAGATATAGGCAAAAAACAATTCATTATAGCCTCTAGGGGATGAGCTCATAATTTTAGGAGATATTCCAAAAAATTCTAAACTGAGAACTAAAAAGTAGGCAGTGGAACAACTTGCCTCTAAAAACTAGGGAACTGATTCATTCAGTTGCAAACTACCTTTTCATGGACGAATCTACCTCTATGAGTGGAAATTTAGCTTAATTACATCAAAATCCATCAAGTCACATTAAATTACGTCATAAGGTTCACAATTAGTAGGAGAAAAGTCAAACTGTCAAGAAACTAGGTGAAAAATAGAGTATTTTTGGTCAAACTAAGAAAATTCCTCCAATGCGTCGCGCTGATTTCCCTATGCATAATGCCTTTTTGCAGCTACTTTTGGAGGCCTTCCTAGTGTCCCAATTTTCTCCAAGTGGACTTGTTAGAAATGTTTTCCTGTCTACTTTCCAGAGCAAGTGGAATTTTTGAATTTGGCCCCCATTTGCCCCTCCAAAGCTGAGTTCTCCCAACACTGCTTCCTGTGTGTCCAAAAGGTCATTTTTGAGGTGTTTTTGACCTTTATGGAAGCTCAAAACCTGTCAAAATTTCTTGGTCATTTGTGGGCATGCATATTTTTCAATTAAAAATCCAAAAATACTGAGTTTTCCTCAAAAGGAGGCCCCAATCAAAAGCGAGCGCCAGGTGGTGCGACGCAATGGGCATAAAAACCTATTTTTTGGCCCAAAAATTTCAAAATTGCAAAAAGTGTCCCAAATTTTTTGAAATTTGGGCTGAGTGTCCTCCATTAAGTGTTATGTTGAGCCAAGGAAGCCTCAGCCAAGATCTAAAGTCTATCTTTCTCTTTTCGCTTCCTCGATGCCTTCTTCAACTTGGCCTTCAAGTTCCTGATTCTTGCCTTGCAACTTTTGTTTCTCACCGAGTAATGGTAGGCCATGTGCCTCAACATAGTTTTCTTCCTGTTGGGCTTCTCTAGTAAATTTTCCAAGTGGATATTGTCCCTCTCAAGCCAATTCTCATGATCAACATTGATTTCTTGTTCAAGTGGTGTGAGCTTCACTTTCCTCCTCTTGGCAGCTTGTAGGTTTTCTCGTATGTTTTGCATCTCCATAATGGTTTGCTAATCCTCTAGTTGTTTGTTTCTTTGCTCCAGGTATTTGATTATCCACTTGGCGCTTTCTATGTTGAGATACAAATCATTAATATCTGCCTGTTGCTCCTAAATGATCTCCTTGAGTTTTGAGCTTTGTGGGCCCAAATTGCTGTCATCATCCTAAATAAGAATGAAATCTGTCTTCTACCCTCCTAAAGGCCCCTCATAATGCAATGGTTGCTTGCCCTTGTCTTGAACCTGCTCTGCTAATGGAGGAATTGAGACCCCTTCTTCCCTAGGTGGAGATAATACTTTCTTTACTGCTACAAATAACCTTCTAGTGCCCTTTCGATAGGTGATAAACAATGGCACACTAGCGGTTTGTGTCTCATGAATCTCCTGCCGATGTGAAGGTCCACCTGTCTCATGAAAAGCTGCTGGAGGCACTTGAGGACCTGTGAAGAACTCATGTGAAATGAAATCCTCCCACGAGATTTTCTGTAAACCAAGCTGATGTAAGACCACAATTTTGATTAGTGCAAAATGATATATGTTGTTATACTACTACTGAGAAGACCTCCTTTGCACTAAGGTGGTCATCTTCTCAGTGTTCTGGCAAATAAAGTAGGGGATATTCATCATTCTCACCCTACTAAAGTGCATCAACAATTTGATGTGATAGGCATATAGGCGAGAAAACCAACCCTCACAGTTGAAATACTTAATTATGAGTTTCATCAAGGGAGCACATGAGTCTTTCAGATACCAGAAGGGAAAAACTCTGCTGAGATGTCTCTGATAACCAACCTTGATGTAAGGCTCATAATGTTCTTTTTCAATCTGTTTCCTTTTATTCCACTACTCAGCGACATTTGGAATGCCATTTGCTAGAGAAATAGACTTTGGTGTCAAGGTGAATGTCACACCTGCTAGAGTCACTTGGCCATTATGAAAATGGAGCACAAACAACCTGGCCAACTCATGATGGTACTGGACTCTCTCTACCATATCACAGAACTAATAACAGGATTGGTGTTGAAAGCATGTGATAGCAAGAGGGCAGGCCTGCAGCTTGGCAAGTGAAGTAGGCTCCTCCCATATATGTTTACCACCCTTGTGAGGTCATCTTGGTGCATGCATTTCTCTAGGAGAAACATTGTGTGTCTCCTCATCTTGGTCATAGGAAGGATTAGATTCCATGTTTGCCAAATGTTTGAGTTCTCTTAGATGAGTATGAAGAGATTTAAGGTGTCTTTAGTTTTCTGCTACCAAGGATGAGAATGTATGAGGGATTGTGGAAAGAAAGTGTATGAGGGGTTTTGGGAATGTTTGCTGACAGGATTTTGGGGAATAAAGGGTTTTAGGGATAGTAATTAGGCTTTGGGATAGCAATTAGGGTTTAGGAATTTGTAACTAGGGTTTGGGATAGTGGGAGTTAGGGATATGGGGATTAAGGAATGAGTTGATGAAACTGGAAAATAAATGAGGGAATCAAAGAGTGAGGGAGCGATGGAGTGGACTTGGCAGCAAAAACACAAATTGTAAACCCTAAGTAATTGTTTTTGAGAAAAAATTGCAAATAGGTAGGGTTTCAAGTTTATCTCTTTAAATCACCATAAACTTAAAAGAAACTCATTCACTGGCAGTGGAAGAATGCTTGACTTACTTGAACAGGTGGAGATTGAGCAAATTTGGTAGTTTGGATGAGTTTGTGGGAGAAATGGGCTTGAAGCCCTATGCGTTGCCCCATAAACCCAACACGCCACGCCACTTCAATGCGCCGTGCCTGTGTATTTTTTGCACTGCAGAGGGTCGCCCAATGCGCTGCGCCCACAACTCAATGCAGCACGCCCCTAAAACTTGCCAATTTTCCTGCGACTTTTCTCTTTTTCCCAGACACAGCCTTTCTGTTGCTTAGTCTTTCTCCTTTAGATGCAAATGAGCTCTTTGAACATGGAAAATGGTTTATGTACAAAATATTTTAATTTTTCACTCATAAAAACCCACTTTTGTAATGTTTGCATTTGGCATTGCTTTTCAAACTCTGTTTTTAGGTAGTTTTCTTTATTTTTTCCTCTGATGAACTGAATGATTTGACTTTTTGTTTACCTTGTAGGTGATAGAGAAGTTGAAGCTTGACAAGGTGAACAGGGTTGCCACTGAAGCTATTACATATGAAAAAACTGAAATTACATCAAATTTATACATAAAAACATAAAAAACTTTGTTCTTCCTCAAAATAGGGTTTTGAGGAAAAATCAGTCTCTGAGCATGTGATTATGGAATTTATTGTTACTGGAACTTTATTTGAACTCCTCATGTGCTTGTTGACTGTTATTAAGCATTTTGAAGACCATTTTAATGAAACCCTAGACCTAATTAGACCTAAACCCGAAAAATGACATTCGCAAATTTAAAGACAAAAAATGACTGCAGATGATCTAGATGAATGAAAATGGGTCAGCAAGTAAAGGACATGAGGGAAAATATATAGTAAGCCACTACCATCAGATGATCCATGATCCTAATGGAATGCAGCTGACCGAGTGAGACACCTAACAAGCAATGCAACAAGAGAATTTGATCACTGATGGAGGGATGAAGATACCGACACTAACATTGGCTCCAATGGGGATGGTAGCTCCTTGGAGGTTCCAAGAACTACAGATCTTTAGGAAAGAAAGCAGTGCCTTTTTCCATTGGGCTATGGAGTCAATAACTTTGACAAACCAAAACCAAACCCTTGACTCAATATCAGGACTGAAATCTGACTCAAAACTGACTCAATTTCAAGACCGAAATCGACAGAAAACCTGACTCAAACAAACCAAACCAAAACTTAAATCAAACCTCAGTTTTATAGCCTTCACCTCGGGCCCCAAACTGAAATAATGATAATAGTACACACTTGCAATGGAATTTAAACAGACCGGTATGTACAATGATACATATGACAACAGAAAACATTTCAGAAATAGTACCGTTTGAATAGCTAACCATTGACCAGCCCACCTAGATACTCTTCTCCATTCATTTCTTTCAAAAGGAAAGCATTTTGGCCCTGATATGTAGCAATCCTGAAAGGTCCTTTCCAAATATTCTCAAACTTTCCATGCTTACCTTTATCTTCGTTTCTTGCATCCGATTTTAGCACCATGTCTTCTATTTGAAACTTGTCTACCTTTGCCTTTCGATCATATATCTTCTTGATTCTCTCCTGCAGCTTGAAAGTGTTCTGACAAACCTCCTCTCTAGTTTGCTGCAAATGAATCATTTGATTGATTCTCCGCTACCAATGATCATCTTCGTTGCCTGCTTCGTGTAGGAGTTTAACCATCGGGACTGAGAGAGAGGTTGGGAAGACTGTGTCCACACCATACATGAGTTTAAGGGGACATGCCTATAGATTTCTTTTGACTTACTCTGTCTGCCCAAAGTGCATTAACAAGCTTTTTGTGCCAACTTTTGTTGTTCGTTTCGAGCAGCTTTTTGATAATATTGACCAAGGATTTATTTGAGGATTCCACCAATCCATTACGTTGTGGGTAATATGCAGTTGAGTGCCCCAAAGTGGTTTCATATTTATTACAAAAGTCAATCATTCTTTAGATTTAAAAGCTGTTGCATTATCAGTGATCAACTTATTTGGACAGCCAAAACGAGACAAAATATTGTTTTCAAGAAATGAAATGATTACCGAATCAGTGGCCTACCTCGTGGGAATCGCCTCAATCCATTTGGTGAAATAGTCTATCGCTGTGAGGATGCATTTGTGC
Organism: Pinus taeda; assembly: GCA_000404065.3. Classification (NCBI taxonomy): domain Eukaryota; kingdom Viridiplantae; phylum Streptophyta; class Pinopsida; order Pinales; family Pinaceae; genus Pinus; species Pinus taeda. Next base: position 94,285 of record APFE030766569.1, on the reverse strand, counting down.
TGTGCTGAAGAAGTAGGATGGATCTTGCCAATGAAGTCCAAACCCCACTGCTGAAAAGGAGCATGTACTTCAATGGGCTTGAGTGGTAAAGGCTGCAATTTCCTCCTAACTTGAAAAATCTGACATTCCTGGTAGCTTGCTACAGTTTTGTACACATCAGCAAAAAGAGTTGGCCAATAATATCCCACTCTCAAAATTTTATTGGCTGTTGTCTTCCAGAAAAGATGACCTCCACAATCTCCCTTGTGAAAGTCTTCCATAACCTATTTTTCCTCTTCTTCAACCAAACAATTGAGCAAGACACCACCGAGATCTTTCTAATAGAGTGCGTTATTCATGATACAAAACTTGGCAGCCTTCAATTTTAGAGTCCTACTTTTGTTCTCAGCCATTCTAGGTGGTGGTGACAGATTTTGGCGTACATAAATAATGTTTGAATACCAAGGAGAAAGGATAAAAATTTCTGATACCTGAGCGGATGAACTTTCTTCATCTTCCTTGGACATAGTAGCAATGAGATTAATGCCCAAGGCATGCAAATTTGACTCAACCATTAGTTTTGTTAGCCCCTGTCCTTTGATGAGCTTCGTTGGTTTGATCTCCACGTCATATTCCAACAAGCCAACAATCCATTTTCCTCTTCTACCTTCTGGATCTGTTTGCACTACGACATGTTTGATAGCAACATTAGGGACATAAGCAAGGATGTGAGAATACAGAATATAAACTCGAAAATATTTCAATGCCTTTACCAAAGCAAGAGCTTGCTTTTTAATAATATTATACTTTAAAGTTGCATCCCTGATGATTCTATTGAAAAATGCAATTGGTTTCTCGAGTTGGTCTCTTTTCTGCATCAAGATCGCTGCCATAGTATGATTTGAGGCAAAGGAAAACAAAATGAAATATTGAGTATAATCCGGGCTTATCAAAACCAGAGCTGAAGATAGGGCCAATTTCACCAAATTGAATGACTTAATTGCTTCCTTGGTCCACTTCACTACACTATCTTTCTTGAGCATGTTTATGATTTCCCTTAAATGTTCTACAAGATTGGGCACAAGGCGACATAAGAAATTCATCTTACCGTTGAATGATTGGATCTCCTTTTTACTTCGTGGAAAATCAATATTTTGAATGGCTTCCACCTGAGCTGGATCAATGTGGATGCCCTCCTTTGATATAATATGCTTGAGAAGCTTGCCTTCAACCATGGACAATAGACTCTTCTTTGGATTGAGAGATATACGATACTTTCTACACTGCTGAAACATAATATTCAAATGATAAATGTGCTCTTCGTTTGAATGAGAGAAAACTATCAAATCATCAAGATAAACAACTAGAAAGACATCTTTTTTATTAGCAAATGTGATATCCATTGCCCGCTAAAAATTCGCACCAGCATTCTTCAATCTGAAAGGCATTTTGGCATAGTGAAAAGTTCCCCACGGAGTGGTGAATGCTGTTTTATCTCTATCATCCTCATGGACCAGAATTTGGTTATAACCCGAATACCCATCAAGTAGTGACATGCGGGATGCTCCAACTACTCTTTGAATTATGTGGTCCATCTTAGGCAATGGATAGTTATCTTTCAAAGATACTTTATTCAGATTTCTAAAATCAATACATAACTGAATCTCACCTATTTTCTTATGCACGGGCACTAAATTAGAAATCCAATATGAAAATATTATGGGGATGATGATCCCTGCTTTGTACAACCAATTTACTTCCTTCTCGATTGAGGGCAATAGCTTTGGATTTATTCTTCTTAGCTTCTAACGAAAAGGCTTTTGATTTGGCTTGATCGGAATGATATGCTGAATTATGCGTGTGTCATATGCCTTCAAATCTGAATAATCCCATGCAAATACATCAATAAATGAGGATAATAAACTGATATACTTTTCTTTTACCTATGGAGTCAACGCCTTTGATAACTTCACCATTCTAGGATTTTCTACTGATCCAATGTTCACATCCGCAACTCCTTTCTCTGTTGGCAGCAAGCTCACTTTTCAGGCTACATCATCTTGATCGAACAACTCCTCTAAAGGTATTAGACCTTTAGGAATGACATTGTCCTTCAGCTGCAAAACTTCCATTTGATTAAATTATATATCCACCTCACCATCATCATACTCCACATCAATAGAAGTGTCTTTGAATTTACCTTCATTTTGTAGAAATTCATCGATCTCTTCATCATCTTGAAACACTTGCCAATACCTTTGATTGTCAGGGATAGTCGAGTAGTGTTTCACATTAATTTCAAACTTATTGTTTGAATTCATCAGAATTTTCAAATTACTTGTTGCTGTTGCAAGTGAATCTACAATGAAATTCTGAATATGAGGGACACATGTCAAAGTGTAATCTGAAAGCAGTCTCATGATATCTAATACCACATTATGGTAGGCCCGCATTCAAGGATGCTTGGCTTGGTATTCTCCTTTCACTTGCTTGATAACTAACTTGGAGTCGCCATATACTAAAATCCTTTTAGCATTTAATTTTCTAATAATTTTCAAACCAACAATTAAAGCCTCACATTCAGCTTCATTATTTGAATAGTCAAAAGCCAATTTACAAGAACAGACCCTTACATTACTTGGCACTTTGTTTGGGGTGAAACTAGGGCTACATATCCAAATTCCTACTCCAACACCTTCCCTTCCTACCATGCCATCAAAATCCATGCTCCACAGGCCAACTTCGTCCTCTTCCAAATGTTGAAATTCTGTTTGCTCTGTTACTTTTCCTTGTTGTCCATCAATATGTTGCTGTTGTCGGAAGGTTGATTGCTCAATAGTACTATCAAGTTTTTGTCTTTCTTGCTTTAAGACCTCTCTAAAATTTTCAGTGATTTTTGGAATGTCTTCTACTTCAACTACTTGGCTATTTACATCATTAAAGCTATCTAAATATAAAACAAATGATTCTAAATCAATATGTACATAGTTGATTGGATGATTTATCGATTTCTCCTTGTTAGTGATCATGTACTTCATATTTTTCTCCCGGTATAATTTCCTCATCTGACCGAACACGGGAATAGTAGCATAGGAGAAATCAAGCTACAATGTCCCTTTAATTTTTGCTCCCCAAGATCTAGAAAGAATCATGCCAAATCTAGGAGGAATAGCCGCCACAACCACATCCATCAAAACATTTTTAGCTAGAATCTGATCGAAACTAACCACCAAATTCTTGATACGACCAATGCATATTACTCTACCAGAATTGAAAGAGTAAAGGTCATGATACTTTTTGGTGATATCCAATCCCAATTTCTCCATGATTTCCTTAGGCATGAGATTATGAGAGGCTCCGGAATCAAACATAGCATTGTGTAAAACATAGTTGTGCACCCTAAGGCTGATGTAAAAAGGAGCTACATCACTATCTTGAGACTGACCTTCCAATGCTGGACCAAAGATCAACTTGGGCTGATCATCCTCCACATTTACCATATGAGATAATGGATCTAAATTCAAAATCTTAGAGAGCTGACCTTTATAGATGTTGTTCTTCATCAACTCAGTCAAAGGAATAGATACTTTTAACTTAGCAATTTCATTTTCTAAGTTAAAAACTGAAGTTTTTTCTACCTCTTTAGCTAAAACATCCTTCTTTTCAGTTTTCTCCTTTGATATACTTGGCTGATTGGATCTTTCATTTGCTGATGGTGTTTTGTTGGTGGTAGGATCAACTGTCTCTTTTCCCTTTTTCTGCACAATGGGAGGATCATTCTTTGGCGGTGTCATCTCCTTCCTTTTCTGAATTGGATTTATGGCACATCTCTACTTCTGAGTGAATATTGTCACTGCTGGGCTGACAAAGCATTCATTTACCCTCTATGATATACATCAGACTCTTCTTCAAGAACTGTTTCATTTGCCAAGATGAAATTTTTGTCCCTTTGTACAGCCGAGTTATATGAATACTCCTCGTCTTCGGTGATAAAAATTGGCATATCATCAGGTGTAAATAAATGATATTCCTCTCAAATTACATTATCCCCATCATCTAATTCCGGATCATGTACAAAATTCTGTTGTAAGGGTGTCTTCACCTGCTGTTGTGCTGCTTGGTCTTTTTCTCGTTGCTCTCTTTGCTTGATTCTAAATTGTGGTTGGTGCCCACCATGGAAGTTGGGATTTCTGACTTATGGTTTAGGCTTGTCAATTGTCAATCTATCAAACATATTCTCCATATTATGGAGCACTTGATCTGAAGTGGAAACCTCTTCCTTTATTGTTACCTTCTTTTTGGCCTTTGTTCTAGCTCTCTTGGCAAGCAGATTTGCTTCAAAGTTGATTGTAATTTTCTGCATGTCTTCTAAAGTGGCGGGATCTCTTTCTCTTAGTTGATAGGCCATATCAGGGTCGAAACCATCTGGAAATTTAATCAAAGCTAGCCCCATAGGTGGCTTTATATCAGCAGGAATTGCATTGTAAACCAAATTGAATCTAATACAATAATCTTGAATAGACTCACCAACATTCCACTTGATGTTCTCATATTCGGAAAGAATTTGAAGAGTATTTTTCTTCACTTCCTAGTGATCCAAGAATTGTCTCTGAAGATTAGACAATGTAGTGATACTTTCAATTGGCAAATCTCTGAACCACTTCCTCACTTCACCTCAAAACGTTTGTACAAACAGTCTTATTGTCACATTTTCCGCATCAATCTCATGAAGGTCAAAGAAATATGCCATCCTATCCACATGTTGTTGAGTTGTAATACCTTGAGGAGTGCCATCAAATAATGGAATTTTGCTTTGATAATCAGCGAGCATGTCATCTAAATTTTGAGGCAACACAAGGGGTGAAAATCGGGAAGCCATTCCTCTAGGTGGATTTACAACTGATCCTTGGGATGTGGGGGGAGTTGGTGCAGCTGATGTATGAGGTGTATGTGGTGTAGATGCAGATGACAAATTTTTTTATTTTTGAGTGGTAGAAGGAGTATATGGAGGTGACACCACTGCAGATTTTTTATCAGAGATAGAAGGCTACACGAGAATGGTGGGAATGAAGGCAGTTTCGGTCAGAATTTTGGAACTAGATGCAATTGCGGATGACCCAAGATTTGTTGATGTAGAATCTAAGAATTCAGAAATGTTTGTAGCCATAATGGAAGTTTGAAGTTTCACGATCTAATCGTCAATTGATTTATTGGCCTTTTCAGTTTCAATATCTTTGAAAAACTTTGTATTTAGGACAGTAGAAGCAACAACACTTTCAGATTTAGTCTCGAATAATGACAGATCAAAATGTTTGTCAAACTCAATATCTTCAAGATATTCGAAAACAACTAGACATGAATAAGATATGAACATCGGAATCACAAAACTTTCTCAGTGAAGGATTCTTGGAATGAGATTGGGATTTTCGTACATAGGGGGTGGATCAGGATCAAGATTTTCTCTGGTATATCTTCTGGAAGCCAATGTGTTATTACTTCCAAGAAATCAAATAGACATTATCAACTTGTTTAGCCTATCAAATTCTAAACTTACCATCCAAAAGTTTAGAATTATCAGATATATTGGGGCAATTTGTAAGCTAGATGTTCCGTTTATAAGACTACACCGAAGATTGACTGAAGCAGATTTTATCTACTTTTGCTAATGCAAAGAAAAAGCATTTCAAAGGCTACCTGGCTAATCTTCAAGCTCTGTCTGTAGTTTATAAAATGAAGAACACTAACAAACAAACAATTTCTTTCCCCAGTGGAGTCGCCACTATGTTAGTGCCTAAATCTACCTCAGGCTGAGAAAGGTAGGATCTAGGGTAACATCAAACCATGCTTAACCTGGTAGCTAGCCCTACCAGGTTGGGAGAGGGCTCTCTCCTTATCAATCTCAGAAAAATATAGTAATAGGGCTTGAGATGACTGATGTGGTCTTAGGCTAGGTATGTGTTCAGAAGAGTTGGATTGAATTTGATGATATTTTGTTGGCTCAAATGTGAAAGGAAAATTTGGGTCCGGGGAATGAGGCTCAGTTTTGCAGAGATCTCTATGGGGAAAGGTAGGAAAATGATTTGGTACTTCAAATTGAATGAAATGAAGAGATTTTAAACAGGTGAGGAGTTGAAGAGGGTAAGAAAACCTCATGGATCCTCTTCAAACATCTGAAAACATAAATAACTAAATAAACTCTAGGTAGAGAACTACAATTTCAATGGTTTCTGCATTTATCCCTATCTAATTTAGTTAAGATGAAGAAAAGAGAGATGATGGCATACATAAAACACATGTAAACATAAAATTACAGAAGGAAACACAATACCAAAGCAAGATGCCACATGAATCCCATAAGTTGCTATAAACCCTAGTCTATTCCTTAGCCAAACTACTAAAATGTGTGTACAATGAATCTCCAAGCCTTCCCAAAAGTCCAACCCTTGCTAATGACTGAAAACTCATAAGATATAGGAAAACAACAACTCATCGTAGCCTTTAGGGGTCGAGCTTATAAGTTTAGGAGCTATTCCAAAAAATTCTAAACTGAGAACTAAAAAGTAGGTAGTGAAACAACTTGCCTCTAAAAACTAGGGAACTAATTCATTCAGTTGCAAACTACCTTTTCATGGATGAATCTACCTCTATGCGTGAAAATTTGGCATAATTACATCAAAATCCATCAAGTCACATTAAATTACATCATGCGTTTTACAATTAGAAGGAGAAAAGTCAAATTTTCAAGAAACTAGGCGAAAAACAGAGTATTTTTGGTCAAACTGAGCAAAATTCCTCCAATGTGTCGCACTGATTTCCCTATGTGTAGTGCCTTTTTACAACTGATTTTGGAGGCCTTCTTAGTGTCCCAATTTGCTTCACGTGGGCTTGTTGGAAAGGCCTACCTTTATTCTTTCCATAACAAGTGGGAGTTTTGAATTTGGCTTGCATTTACCCCTCCAAAACTGAGTTCTCCCAACACTGCTTCCTGTGTGTCCAAAAAGGTGCAGAAAGGTCATTTTTGAGGTGTTTTTGACCTTTCTAGCAGCTCAAAACCTGTCAAAATTTCTTGGCCATTTGTGGGCATGCATATTTTTCCATCAAAGATCCAAAAATTCTAAGTTTTCCTCAAAATGAGGCCCCCATCATAAGCGAGCACTAGGTGGCACGACGCATTAGGCAGAAAAAACTATTTTTTGACCCAAAATTCCAAAATTGCAAAAAGTGTCCCAAATTTTTTGAAATTTGGGTTGAGTGACCTCCATTAAGTGTTATTTTGAGCCAAGGAAGCCTCAACCAAGATCTGAAGTCTATATTACTCTTTTTTCTTCCTCGATGCCTTCTTCAACTTGGCCTTCAAGTTCCTGATTCTTGCCTTGCAAGTTTTATTTCTCGCCAAGTAATGGTAGCCCATGTGCCTCAACATATTCTTCTTCATGTTGGCCTTCTCTAGCAACTTTTCCAAGTGGATATTTTCCCTCTCAAGCCAAGACTCATGATCATCATTGATTTCTTGTTTAAGTGGTGTGAGCTTCACTTTCCTCCCCTTGGCAGCTTGCCGATTTTCTCGTATGTTTTGCAGCTCCATAATCGTTTGTCGATCCACTAGTTATTTATTTCTTTGCTCCAGGTATTTGATTATCCACTTGGCTCTTTCTAGGTTGAGAGACAAATAATTAATGTTCGCATGTTTCTCCTGAATGATCTCCTTCAGTTTTGAGCTTTGTGGGCCGAAATCGGTGTAATCATCCCAAATAAGAATGAAATATGTCTCATGCCCTCGTGAAGGCCCCTCATCATGCAATGGCTACTTGCCCTTGTCTTGGACCTACTCTGATGATGGAGGAAGCGAGACCTCTTCCACCCCGGGTGGGGATAATACTCGCTTTTCTGCTGCAAACAACCTTCTAGTGCCCTTTTAGTAGGTGATAAACACTGACACACTAGCGGTTTGTGTCTCATGAATCTCCTGTCGATGTGAAGGTCCACCTGTCTCATGAAAAGCTACTAGAGGCACTTGAGGACCTATGAAGACCTCATGTGAAATGAAATCCTCCCAGGAGATGTTCTGTAAACCAAGCTGATGTAAGACCACAATTTTGAGTAGTGCAAAATGATATATGTTGTTATACTACTGCTGAGGAGACTTCCTTTGCACTAAGGTGGTCATCTTCTCAATGTTATGGCAAATAAAGTAGGGGAGATTCATTATTCTCACCCTAGTAAAGTGCATCAACAATCTGATGTGATAGGCATATAAGCGATAAAACCAACCCTCAGAGCTGAAATACTTAATTATGAGTTTCATCAAGGGAGCATATGAGTCTTTTAGATACTGGAAGGGAAAAAATCTACTGAGATGTCTCTAATAACCAACCGTGATGTAAGGCTCATAATGTTCTCTATCAATCTACTGCCTTTTATTCCACTACTCACCGACATTTGGAATGCCAGTTGCTAAAGAAATAGACTCCGGTGTCAAGGTGAATGTCACACCTACTAGAGTGACTTGGCCATTATGAAGATGGAGCACAAATAACCTGACCAACTCATGATGGTATTGGACTCTCTCTACGATCTCACAGAACTAATAATAAGATTGGTGTTGAAAGCATGTGACAGTAAGAGGGTAGGCCTGTAGCTCGGCAAGTGAAGTAGGCTCCTCTCATATATGTTTACTGTTGAAAATAATACTGAGAGGGGGGGGGGGTGAATCAGTATTATCTAGTTCTTTTACCAAATCTTCTTTATTTACACGAATTATTTTTGCATATCAGTACCATAAATAATGAGCATGAACAAGAAAAGTAGGCAGTCACATCAAAGAACACCAGATATAAGGTGGAAACCCAATGTGGGTGAAAACCACCTGCTGCAATATGTCTCTATCTTTTTTCAAATTAGAAACTCCTTTTACAATGGTCTTGTACTGGTGCAGTCCTTTACCAGTACGCAGGCTGCAACCTGCAGAGAGCTACAACTCTCTCTCGTTTTCCAGTCTCTCCTGGAAGGGAGCTACAACCCCCTACTTCTTTTCAAGGACCACTTTTCATAAATTTTCAAACTGGATCCATATACATCAAATGATCATCAAGTACATATAAATTACAGTCAGCTGCAGTAGCCAGATCAAAATAACAGAACTGAACCCAGAACACCTTATCAACAGAAAAATTCAGTCAACAGAAGATCTTAAGTCAGATACACAGTTTTCCTTTCACTGGCCTGCGTCGCTACGCACTTCACCCTCTGCTTCTCTGCGTATACCCACAGATATCCTTCTGCTGCACTGCGTGACCACGCACTGCTTCTTCCACTGTGCTGCGTACAGTACGCACCCAAATACACTATCGCACCGCGTACTTCATTGAAGGCACGCACCCAAAGACACTATCGCCCCGCGTACTGTTTCTATGCGTACGCACCTGAACCATTGTCGCTCTGCGTACCCACGCACTGCTCCTTCGTCCCCTTTGCGTACCCATGCACTGCGCCTTTGTCGCCCCTGCGTACCCACGCACTTATCCTTCTTCTGCTCTGCGTACCTATGCAGAGGCACCGTTAAACACCTGCGTACATCAGATTAGGGCTGAATTTACAGATCACCAGTGTGCTACAGTTAGACAGATGCCCAGATCTGATCAAGCGCTCAGGAGATCACCCTTTTCAGATTCGCCTTCCACTTCACTTTCATATAGATCAAGCTTTTTGAAACAATAACCCAAATATTTCAGATCTTAAGATATTCAACCCAAAAGCATACTAAGCCAAATGATCTCCTTTGCTTTATATAGGCAAGCTCTTCCTCAAATCAAGGATCATGGGGCTCAATAATAATAATAAAATAAAACAATACCACGGGCCAAAACCATGATAACACAATACCGTCGGCTAAATACCAAGGGTTAAACATAAGGAACCCCACGTGAGCGCGCTTTACTACCTTGGAGTGTGTGCACTAGGGGTACGCACCTCATGAATGGGTAACCTGCGTGTCTGGACGCGGTCCCTGCATAGCGTGCCTGCGGGTACGCACCTTCTGAATTGTTCTCCTACGTACATCTTAATTTTCATCATATTGAGAGCCCTTGCCATGGGTGTTGCCATCAAGTAAAACATCTGTAACCTATAACCATACCAGAAACATAATGCCAACAATCTCCCCCTTTGGACTTGATGGCAACCTCAAAAACTTCAGCGACATTCTCCCCCTTTGACATCAACAGTAAAGGGTTATGCTCCTCCTAAGAACATGCTCCTCCTGAATATGAACCAGATCTGCAAAGAAGAACCATAAACCACCAGACACCATGAATGACCAAGAAAGAGATAGAGACATATTGTAGCTATATTCAGACCAGCTCCCATGATCTCCTTTTGTACATCCTCCATAATTCCAACAATGCATTATATTCTCCCCCTAAACCTGTGCCGCAACCCAGCACATGTATGTATATACCCCAGATGAATCATGCATACAACCAACAATTAGAAGAGTCTCAACAATAAGATGATGCATCAACAACCCCCAGCTTTTGCCTGAGGTATTCAAAAGTCTCCTTGGGCAATGGTTTGGTGAGAATATCAACAACTTGTTCCTTAGAAGAAACATACTCCAACTTGACCTTTTGTTCAAGCACTTGTTCCCAGAGAAAATGATACTTGATTGTTATGTGCTTGGTTTTTGAATGCATGACGGGATTCTTTGAGATGCTGATTGCACTTGTGTTATCGCATAAGATAGAGATAGGTGGTGTACAAGTGATTTGAAAATCCTGCAAGGTCTGCATCATCCAAAGGAGTTGAGTGCAGCAAGATGCAGCAACAACATATTCCGCTTTCGCTGTAGACAAAGGCAATTGAACTCTGTTTCTTGCTGAACCAAGATACTAATCTGGAACCCATAAAGAACGCACCACCCCTTGTGCTCTTCCTGTCATCCACGCTTCCGGCCCAATCTGCATCTGTATAAGCATGAAGTGTGAGATCTGTATCTCTAGGATACCATAAGCCATAATTTTGTGTCCCTTGAAGATATTTGAAAATTCTCTTTACTGCTTGAAGATGAGTCTCTGGATTTTCCTGAAATCTACCAACTATTCCTACTGCATGCATGATGTCCGGTCGGGTACCTGTCAAATAAAGTAGACTTCCGATCATAGATCTGTAGGTTGGTTGATGTACTGCTGCAGATTCATCATTTGCACTGAGGCTACATCTTGTGAC
>APFE030766569.1:65870-77279 GCA_000404065.3 Pinus taeda | reverse complement strand
ATGAACAAGAAAAATAGACAGTCACATCAAAGAACACCAGATATAAGGTGGAAACCCAATGTGGGTGAAAACCACCTGCTGCAATATGTCTCTATCTTGTTTCAAATTAGAAACTCCTTTTACAATGGTCTTCTACTAGTGCAGTCCTTTACCAGTACACAGGCTGCAACCTGCAGAGAGCTACAACTCTCTCTCGTTTTCCAGTCTCTCCTGGGAAGGGAGCTACAACCCCCTACTTCTTTTCAAGGACCACTTTTCATAAATTTTCAAACTGGATCCATATACATCAAATGATCATCAAGTACATATAAATTACAGTCAGCTGCAGTAACCATATCAAAATAACAGAACTGAACCCAGAACACCTTATCAACAGAAAAATTCAGTCAACAGAAGAGCTTAAGTTAGATACGCAGATTTCCTTTCATTGGCCTGCGTCGCTACGCACTTGACCCTCTGCTTCTCTGCGTATACCCGCATAGCTCCTTCTGCTGCACTACGTGACCACGCACTGCTTCTTCTACTGCGCTGCGTACAATACGCACCCAAATACACTATCGCACCGCGTACTTCACTGAAGGCACGCACCCAAAGACACTATCACGCCGCGTACTGTTTCTGTGCGTATGCACCTGAACCACCGTCGCTCTGCGTACCCACGCACTGCTCCTTCGTCGCCTTTGCGTACCCACGCACTGCGCCTTTGTCGCCCCTGCGTACCGACACACTTATCCTTCTTCTGCTCTACGTACCTACGCAGAGGCACTGTTAAACACCCGCGTACATCAGATTAGGGCTGAATTTACAGATCACCAGTGTGCTACAGTTAGACAGATGCCCAGATCTGATCAAGCGCTCAGGAGATCACCCTTTTCAGATTCGCCTTCCACTTCACTTTCATATAGATCAAGCTTTTTGAAACAATAACCCAAATATTTCAGATCTTAAGATATTCAACCTCAAAGCATACTAAGCCAAATGATCTCCTTTGCTTTATATAGGCAAGCTTTTTCCTCAATCAAGGTATGGGGCTCAATAATAATAATAAAATAAAACATACCACGGGCCAGAACCATGATTAACACAATACCGTCGGCTAAATGCCAAGGGTTAAACATAAGGAACCCCACGTGTGCGCGCTTTACTGCCTTGAAGTGTGTGCACTGGGGGTACGCACCTCATGAATGGGTAACCTGCGTGTCTGGACGCGGTCCCTGCAGAGCGTACCTGTGGGTACGCATCTTCTGAATTGTTCTCCTGCGTACTTCTTAATTTTCATCATATTGAGAGCCCTTGCGATGGGTGTTGCCATCAAGTACAACATTTGTAACCTATAACCATACCAGAAACATAATGCCAACATTTACCACCCTTGTGAGGTCTCTTTGGTGCATTCATTTCTCTAGGAGAATCACTACGTGTCTCCTCATCTTGGTCATAGGAAGGATCAGATTCCATGTTTGCCAAATGTTTGAGTTCTCTTAGATGAGTATGAAGAGATTTAAGGAATCTTTAGTTTTCTACTACCAAGGGTGAGAATGTATGAGGGACTGTGGAAAGGAAGTGTATGAGGGGTTTTGGGAATGTTTGCTGACAGGATTTTGGAATAGAGGGTTTTAGGGACAATAATTAGGCTTTGGGATAACACTTAGGGTTTAGGAATTTGTAACTAGGGTTTGGGATAGTGGGAGTTAGGGATATGGGGATTAAGGAATGAGTTGATGAAAGTGGAAAATAAATGAGGGAATCAAAGAGTGATGGAGTGGACTTGGCAGCAAAAACACAAATTGTAAACCCTAAGCAATTGATTTTGAGAAAAAATTGCAAAGAGGTAGGGTTTCAAGTTTATCTCTTTAAATCACCATAAACTTAAGAGAAACTCATTCACTGGCAGTGGAAGAATGCTTGACTTACTTGAACAGGTGGAAATTGAGCAAATTTGGCAGTTTGGATGAGTTTGTGGGAGAAATCAGGCTTGAAGCCCTGTGCGCCATGCCACAAACCCAACGTGCCACGCCACTTAAATGCACCGCGCCTGTGTATTTTTTTCACTGCAAAGGGTGGCCCAATGTGCTGCACCAGCTCTATGCGCTGCGCCCACAACCCAATGTGCTACACCCCTGAAACTTGCCAATTTTGCTACGACTTTTCTCTTTTTCCCCAACATGGCCTTTCTCTTGCTCAATATTTCTCCTTTATATGCAAATGAGCTCTTTGAACATGAAAAATGGTTTATATACAAAAGATTTTAATTTTTCACTCATAAAAACCCACTTTTGTAATGTTTGCATTTGACATTGGTTTTCAAACTCTGTTTTTAGGTAGTTTGCTTTATTTTTTCCTTTGATGAACTGAATGATTTGAATTTTTGTTTTCCTTGCAGGTGATGGAGATGCTAAATCTTGACAAGGTGACCAGGGTTTCCACTAAAACTATTACATATGAAAAAACTGAAATTACATCAAATTTATACATAAAAACATAAAAAACTCTATTTTTCCTCAAAATAGAGCTTTAAGGAAAAATCAGTCTCTGAGCATGTGATTATGGAATTTATTGTTACTGGAACTTTATTTTACCTCCTCATGCACCTTCTAAGTATTATTGAGCAATTTGAGGACATTTTTGACGAATCCTAGATCTAATGAGATCGAAACCCTAAAAATGACATTTGCAGATTTAAAGACAAAAATTGACTGCGGATGATCTAGATGAATGAAAATGGGTCGGCAGGTAAAGGACATGAGACAAAATGTATAATAAGTCACTATCTTCAGATGATCCATGATCCTAATGGAGTGCAGCTGACCGAGTGAGACACCTAACATGCAATGCAACAAGATAATTTGATCACTGACGAAGGGATGAAGATACCGACACTAATAGAAGGAAAACTGTTTATCTGAACGTGATGGTATTCCAAGGGCCATTAGATTATAATCTACTGCTTTGACGTGAATACGTTTATAACATGGGAGCTATTTTTTCCTCACTCTTTCGAGTGATGTGTTTCCTGCATGAAGGCAGAGTGGTCTAGCTCATAGACTAGCTTTCATTTCCCATTTCAGACATAGCTACTAGTCAAGTGCCATCCCTAACTGGTCTTTTTGTACAAGGAATGTCTCCTCAACCTCCATTCTATCCACCTGATGAGCACGAGTGATTCGGATTCGGTGAATGTGACTAAACCCAGGGGGCATGCACCCTGGTCTACTTTGGCAGGAAAACCCCGGATATAAGGTAGGTTTCTGCGTAGGATATATGACTAGTATGACACACCCGTCCATTTAGGAAAATGGGATTAGACTAGAAAAGGATTCCCTCATCAAAGGTTTTGTGAGTGCAATCTTGTGCCATTCACCTTTTTCTATTTCGATGGATAGAGCCAAGGAAGTGTTTTGTCTGCAAATGCAGATGGAACAACCTTGCTTTAATGCAAGAACTTCCATATGGTAACCGAGAAACTCTACTTCTCTTTATACCTGGGGGCATGCAAAACTTTTGCATGCAAGTGAAAAACAACCATCGATTTGCTTAGTTTGTAGGCTTATTTTCTTAGTTTGTAGGTTCTCAACCCTTTAAACTCATAGGTTGGTCATTCCTAGCTAGCATACAAAAGGCTCCGGAGCAAAGTTGCGCATGGGGCAAGCTCACTAAAAACTGAACCTATTGATGAGAGACGTCCTTATTATACGATTGGCATGAGCAATGTTTCTGCAAAGTTCAAGCTCGTTAAAAAATAAACCTAGTTATGAGCATATGTTCTCCTAGAGTTTAAGCTCACTAAAAAATGAACCCACTTCCAGTAAATAACCTTTGTGGTCGTATTACTATCAAATTTTGATCCTTGTTCATGTTCTTACCATCACCTCCACTTTTTAGCCGATCATCCACCTCCACTTGATTGTTTACCCTTTTGAGGAACAACTGTGAAGAGTGATTTTGTTAGCCACTTTCTTTACACTATCATGATTGAAAAGTTCCAAACCTTACTTGGAACCAGTTGCTACCCGAAAATATAACTTGTTCCTTAAAGATGAGTCTCTTTTAAGCTCTTTTTAGACTTGTAAAATATAAAAAGATTTCCGAGCAATTAGCCTCTACAACTCGATAACGTCATTGGAAGTGCCATCCCTCCTCTAGATTTTAATCTTTTTGGACCTGAGGGATCATTACACAAAAGATCGAGCACTTGCCTTTTTTGGCTCGTTAAAGTGATCGGAAAAGTCATCCCTTTTGTATCATTTATACATTTTCGGACTTAAGGGATTATACTATGAAAAAGGATTACTAGAGTTTCCCTTTTGTCTCTTTTTAGACTCTCTAAAATTGAAAAGGACTGAGTTATATTTGTCATTAAACTCGTTAAAAAAATAGCGACAAACTTTTCTATTACAGACAAGAGTGAGTTTCACTGTCGCTAAGCTCGTTAAAACATAGCGACAGGTTTTCCTGAAGGGAAAATTATAGAACAAGCATATGTTATCCTCCTCAAGCTTGACAAATGTAAAGAGGTACTGGTCAAAAATGATTGGGGAAAAATTTGGAAGAAAACTTGAAGAAACTTTATTGGTAGCAAGTCGCTCTTGAACATGACACTTTCACTCCATCCCCATGATTGAGTAGGGTTGGGTTATTCCATTCATCAGTTATATCACCATTGGTCCTCCGTACCATCCATTTTTGGGGTTAACGCTACCAATCCATTTCAGTGTCACCGATATGTTCAAGAGAATTTTCTTAGAGAATTGACCAACCTAGCTTATGCCTCATTTGTTCCAATACCTTCACACTCCATTCTTTCATGATCGCCACCTTGAACCTTGTATCATCAGATCGTTTTCACCTCCGCAAAATCATTTGCTCCATTTTGGGTCATAGATGTGGGATTCATTAAGCCCCTCCTATGACAGGTCACTTCTTGTTGACATCAACTCATTATCCAGTAAGTCGACTTAGGAACAACCCTTTTAGTACTTTGAAGCTTGCATGCCTCAATGGCAAGTTTCTCACTTCCAGTGACAGTTATACATCAATGGCCTTCGACCGAAAGATTTTACGTGGTGTTTGACATCGACTCATGTATTCACACCACGTGAATTGTACTATAGTAGCTTGAGGGTCATCATCATTATCGATGATTCATCTCGCGCCTGTTAACATCTTACATCATTGGCTAGTAATTAGGCGATGTCTTTCCATGTTTGACATCAGAACATCTTTTCACATGGATTGACTTGTACTTCGGACGAGGACTAAACGAGTTTGAAGACCCTAGATCTAGTTTCATCCATCCAGGCTGTGATATATTTAGGAAAATAAAGACATCAAATGTACATCATAGCTGCACAGATAATCATCAAAGCCAAGGGATGATGACTCTACCAGAATCATCAGTTTGCCACACAGGCAGTTGTCTATCCTATGTACATGAAAATGAATTTATAAAGCTAAGTATGGAATGCTCATCTCAGCTAGGTCATGAAAATATTATGAAGATAATGTATTGTATTGTATATTATTATAGGTCACCTTCTAGTTCGAAAAAACCTCGGATCCTCATGATAAAGCATTTCACATGATATCAGAAGATTTACGACCTCATGCTTTAGGGGGCAACTGTTATAGACATATTTGGGCACTATAACCCCAATCATGTATGTCCATAAACCAAGGGCTTCTGAGCCCCTAAAAGTGTTGTTTAACACCTTAAAGGAACAAGGTCAGTCGATTACATCATTTCCCAGAAGTTCTCCCTGAAAAGCTGCTCAGTTCTAGTCAAAATTGGACCATACAGACTGCTCCATGCTGAGGGTGTGATGCATCTCATCTATTACACATAGAGGGTGCAATGCATACTAAAAATCCCTTCTGTTGGGTGCAATGAGCAAGAGCAAACAAATGGAAGAGGCAGTTTGCTAGGTGGAAACCCAAATTATCTTCTAGAAACTGCTCATTTGACACTTGCCTCTCTGAATTCGCCCAGGGATGAGTAAGAGATCATGAAATCTCCAAGTGGAACCAAGAACTATAAGAGAAGTGACACTAAAGAATATCCTAGAAACTGACTCATCCACCTACAAATATCTATATATGGATCCCTCATCCTAGAGATCCAAAGGCTAGAGTTTTGTATTTTGTAAGGAAGTGCTGTTGGTTTCTCTGTGAAACATCATAGTGTTGGGTGATCTAGCTTTTCATGACATGAAGAAGGCTTTCATGCTGGGAGGATGGTGCTGGGTTAGACCAATGGGTTGTAATCCTCTCTTCTACTACTTCTATCAATAAATCTATTTGAGTTTTCCTCCATATTCTTGTATATTTATGAATCTTGCATTGATATATTCATTTGTATGGTTAATATATATATGATCTTATATTGTTTATGGTTATAGATCTCTATGCTTTTATGGTATTATGCTACTTTGACTCTACAGGTGTTTCTTTGAAGCGAGACAAGTGAGGAAGGAGTGGCAAAGCTCTATCAAAGGAGGGAGGAAACAAGCAAGGAGCCAAGCGAAAGACTGAGGTTGGTACTCTCTGCTTCTCTATCATCTATCTCTCATAAAGGAAAACACAAGTAACTTTAGTTTGTTTGTTTCTAAGATAGCTACCCGTCTTAGTGGGACTAGCAGCTCTGAATGGACACTAGTTTTCCCGATAACACCATGTAATTCCTACTAGCTGGTTCATCATGAAGATCTTTCCACATAAGTTTTGGATCTAGATATTCCAAGCATCTGAGCACACCACCGTTATGGTGCTTTAGAAAAAGCACACCATGAATGAGCTGATAAGATAAATCCTTTTGACAAATTGACCTTTTCTTCTTTGTTGATAAGTGTGAGGGCAAAGTGCCTATGGTACAAGCAAATTCTAAGTGTGAACACAACCAATTCCTCTAGCCTAAGAGAGTAGGTCTAACCACAAACAAACAATCTATGGAATATCTCCTTAAGATAGAATCAAATAAGAGGGCCTACCTCTTAGTACGCTATTCCACTTAGTGATGACCTTTCCTCCTCGCTCCAGCTATCTTTCATTTCCTTCCTTTGAACACCAGAAACAAGTCAACAACAAAAAACAATAAATGTGATAACATACAAATTGCATTCAGCCTACTTAACAAGTCAAGAAGAATTAATCCATAAACATGTGAGATGACATTTCATGTAGGAAATCAATCTATAATTGCATCTATATTAGTTCAAGAAGAGATTACAACCGATGTCTTGATGTTTCTGTTCTCCTCCAATAGGTTTGGGTTCCCACATACTTCTGCTAGCATCTCATGGATAGCCTCAACAATGGTAGTCTCAAGGATCTTCCCTTTAGTATTCACACCAAACCAAACTCACAATTCTCCCTTAAACACAAGTTAGAAATATACAAACTATGGGTAGCTTGTTGACTACTCCAAAATCAAAACTTTAGCCAGAACTTAATTAAGACTAAAAGCTAACATGTGCTTGGGGAAAAGAGAAGTTTATATAGCTTGCATGGAGGGGAGATGGTTCCTCTTCTCATGAGAAAAGGCCTTATCTCTTGGGCTAGTTCCATACTAATAGGGGAAAGGAGCCCAAACTGACCTCCTCGACTCCATCTGACCTAACCATTTACCAAACTTCTGTTACGAAGCTTCTAGAGCTGGAAGCTTCGGTTCCATATTTAAAAAACTTTCCAAAAAAGGATCGGCATGACTGAGAAAGGGCTCAGTCAATCTGATCAATGCTAGGGATAGTTTTAATCCTTGCATATCTATGTGAGGAGGGCACGGGTCATTAGCGTCGGCCTTGTAAACTAGGATAAACAGAAGACTTTTGGGAAATGATGCAAAATGGAATTGTTCTACTCATGAAGAGGGACCCAATGGGAGTTTCTTCATGAGAGGAAATAATTTCGGGTACACTGTAGAGGTCCTCTAGGATCGTGGATGGGGAGTGTTATCACCAAAATAGGTTCCTGATAGACTGCTGATCATACTATCTTAGTGTAACTATTTCAAACCAATCTTTGGCTGAGGCTTAGCCTCCTCAACCTGAGAGGGCTCTCTCAAAGGTTAATGATATTGATTAATGATAATATAGATGGATAAATCTATCTTGGTTTTGTGTGTTTGTAGGTTGAAAAGATGAAGGCTTGCTACCATTGGGCTATGGAGTCAGTGAGAGAGATAAGGATAAAAAATAGCTCTTCTTATAAAACTGAGGCTTGTATATACTTCAATGAAAGAGTGACACATTAAGGAAAGTCTCAATAACTTGAAGTTCATAGGAGTCGGAGCATGTGGGAATGAATTCTGAGTAATGATACATCAAGGTATTCAAAAGGAAAGAATTTAAAGGGATTGATCATAGTTTAATACCTAAAGGAAGTCAGAGCATGAGTAACCATGAATTCTGAGTAATAAGTATTAAAACATTGAAGAAAAACATCCAAAGATAGGACCCAAGAACTCAATTCACCATAGTTCAACACTTAAAGGAAGTCAGAGCATGTTCCTCCATTCATTATGAGTAATGAGCATTAATACTATGGAAGTAAAACATATCAAAGATAAAATATAAAGCTCACTCAAGTACACTAAGAATCTCAGCTTCAGAGAGGTCCAATTGCTTCTATATATATCAGTCCCTGCATAACATTTACAAAAGTAGTATTCTTCTATAACATTTTCCAACCCCTAATAAATTATTTCTTCTCCCATATATAGAGTTCATGTAGATTCCTTCCTCCAGCATGAGGGGAATTCGAATTCCTCCTAATTTGACACCTATTGGCACTTCAAACTAACTATTTAATACAAAGGATAGCTAACTAGGAGTCCTAGAGACCTAATACAACTAGGAGTGTAACTCCTTATTATGATTGAAACAACCTTATATAAACATTTAAAACATTATTTGACACCTAAAAATCCATGAATTCGAATTTGATGGTGCTCATAACCTTCCAGCTGGCCCTTGATGACTCATCCTTTTGATGTTCCTAGAAACTAGGAGACTGTCCCTTGCTCTGTTCTGGCTGAAACATAGGTCTTGGGACAGAGCTCATAACTTCTCATAAAAAATGTATTTGGCAAAAATGAAGCAGGATTTTGTGAAACAATCCATTCTGAACAAAAACCTCTCTTGGTTTTTTGAAACATTTTTCCTACCACCCAGAATGAGTCTTTGAAAAAAAGGTGTAAAAATATGCTTGTGAAAAACTGCACCTACAGCAGTTTCGTAGCGCAAGTTTGGTCCTTCAGTTCTCCCAGATCATAATGGATTTTAAGAAAGTGGAAGAGGTTTTTGTACTCCAGTATCGTAGGAATGAAAAACTCTTTCACTTTTCAGAGAGGAGGTTTCAACTGCTCAGAAACTCTTCTAGAAGTTGACTGGTAAAAACAAGCTATGAAATAATGATCACCTTTATAAATATAGCTTAGAGTTCAAATATGTCCTTCTTCTACTTGTTTTGCCATTGCTGAATGTTGAAACTTTGTAAATGATCCTTTGCAGAGGTTCCCATTTGAAAATATTTCCCCTTTGTCTCTCAAAAACCGGCCCATCAAGTCATAATATGTAGCTACAGCAGTTTCGTAGTGCGCGCTACGAAACTGCTGTGCATTAGGCATCACCTACAGCAGTTTCGTAGCGCGCTACGAAACTACTGCGTAATTAAAAAAAACCACAGTTTAAGGCCGAAAATTTGACTTTCTTGATCTTTCCTTTGTTTTGAAATGACTTTCCCATATACCATGAGGTTGTTCAAAACTAAAAACATAGACACCATCCTTTTAAAGTAAACTTCAAAAGGCAATCTATCAAAATTATGATTTAGCCTTACTTGCTATGGATTTCCTTTATTGCACGTGAAGTACTGAGCATGAAAACTGACCATAGAGCCTCCATTTTATTGAAATGAGATTCTTTGGTTACATTTTTCCTTGAGGTTATTTTTCGTTTGGCAATTTCAAGATTTTCCAAATTCAACTTTCTCTTCAACTCTTCAAAACTACATTCCTCCTGTTGAGGGATGACTGCCTTACCTTTGTCACTTTTATGCAGCTGTGATGATGTTTCCTTAGCCCTAGGTCTAAGTCCTGTTTCAGATCTTATGATATCTCCCTTTCTTTGGACATTTTCTCCTTTGAAATCGTTTTAGATAAATCAACCTGGAAGGAAATGCAGTGCTTAATTGAGGAGCTGCCTCGCTTGAATTTGATGAAGATTTCTGATCTCTGCTCACCATGGGCTTGTTTTCTCAAACTAAGAATGATATCAAATGTCTATTGCATGAACATGACCAAGATCAATATGAATATTTCCAGGATCAATTAACCTTTACCTTACCCTTTTCTTTGAAATTTGTTTAGTGATAACAGTGGCTCCACTTAGGATAGTGTGCTCCTGTAGTACACTAAGAACTTGTAGGTCCAGTGCTTTATCCTTTTATGAAAAATAGAAATTTTCTTGACAAGCATCCCCTTCGAGCTTCTTGGGCCTTCACCTCAGGCTTGAGCTTGATGATCACTGTAGGAGAGAGAAGTCTATATCTACTAAAAAAAAATAATTCTCAATCAACCTTGAGGTTATTTGCATTTTCCTACCTACCTACCCTATCAGCTGCAAACTCCACTCGTAGCTCAAGCAACATGATATTTCCAATAAAGCCAATCAATTGTCCTTTATGATATTGGAGGCTCTTGACTGCATTCAACCTCAAAATAACCATGATAGTGAGATGACCAAATCAACTTATAATGTATATGATCTTCATAATGCAAATGAAATTGAAATACTGATGTGCAAAACTTTGCCATGTATTCATTTACAGGGTCAAAGAGAACATGGTTATTTTGATAATCATCATAACATTCTATCTCTTCAGACAAATGATCCTCAACCACACATGATTTATTTGATATGCTATCCAACTGGTTTTCCGAATGATTCCCACAAACAATGTAATTTTCCTCCTTATTATGATCATTCATTGATGTAAGCTGCTGCAAGGAATCACAAAATTGAATGACCTTTTTCTCTGCCTGAAGATTATAAAAGCTATCTTTTAGTACTTCTTCATGGGGTTTGAAATCAATTTCATACTCTTTATGATTCGAAGATTGAGAAGACTGCTGCACCTCTACATCAATATCAGAGGATTGAACATGGTTTTCATAAGTAAACCCCTGCTGATTTTCATGTTGCATTTCATGGGATGTTATACTTTCTTCTTGGTGTTGAAATGCATTTTTATGAAGAGCCTCTAAAATTTCTTCATCCATAAATTCGTCATCATCATAACAATCCTCCAAGTACTGAATAAGACTTAAAGAATGTCTACAGCAATCTTTGAGCAACAATAAGGAAGGATGACATTCTTTATACATCTCATTGAATTCATCATGAAAACTAGCAAGCG
>APFE030766569.1:40764-65177 GCA_000404065.3 Pinus taeda | reverse complement strand
TATTCAAAAGGAAAGAAGTTAAAGGGATTGATCAGAGTTTAATACCTAAAGGAAGTCAGAGCATGAGTAACCATGAATTCTGAGTAATAAGTATTAAAACATTGAAGAAAAACATCCAAAGATATGACCCAAGAACTCAATTCACCATAGTTCAACACTTAAAGGAAGTCAGAGCATGTTCCTCCATGAATTCTGAGTAATAAGCATTAAGACTATGGAATTAAAACATATCAAAGATAAAAGATAAAGCTCACTGAAGTACACTAAGAATCTCAGCTTCAGAAAGGTCCAATTGCTTCTATATATATCAGTCCCTGCATAGAATTTACAAAAGTAGTATTCTTCTATAACATTTTCCAACCCCTAATAAATTATTTCTTCTCCCATATATAGAGTTCATGTAGATTCCTTCCTCCAGCATGAGGGGAATTTGAATTCCTCCTAATTTGACACCTATTGACACTTCAAACTAACTATTTAATACAAAGGACAGCTAACTAGGAGTCTTAGAGACCTAATACAACTAGGAGTGTAACTCCTTATTATGATTGAAACAACCTTATATAAACATTTAAAGCATTATTTGACACCTAAAAATCCATGAATTCTAATTTTATGGTGCTCATAACCTTCCATCTGGCCCTTGATGACTCATCCTTTTGATGTTCCTAGAAACTAGGAGATTGTCCCTTGCTCTGTTCTGACTGAAACGTAGGTCTTGGGACAGAGCTCATAACGTCTGATACAAAATGTATTTGGAAAAACTGAAGGAGGCTTTTGTGAACCAATCCATGCTGAACAAAAACCTCTCTTGGTTGTTTGAAACATTTTTCCTACCACCTAGAATGAGTCTTTGAAAAAAAGGTGTAAAAATATGCTTGTGAAAAACTGCACCTACAGCAGTTTCGTAGCGCAAGTTTGGTCCTTCATTTCTCCCAGATAATAATGGATTTTAAGAAAGTGGAAGAGGTTTTTGTACTTCAGTATCTTAGGAATGAAAAAATCTTTCACTTTTTAGAGAGGAGGTTTCAAAGGCTCAGAAACTCTTCTAGAAGTTGACTGGTAAAAACAAGCTATGAAATAATGATCACCTTTATAAATATAGCTTAGAGTTCAAATATGTCTTTCTACTTGTTTTGCCATTGCTGAATGTTGAAACTTTGTAAATGATCCTTTTCAGAGGTTCCCATTTGAAAATATTTCCCCTTTGTCTCTCAAAACCCGGCCCATCAAGTCATAATATGCAGCTACAGCAGTTTTGTAGCGCGCGCTACGAAACTGCTGTGCATTAGGCATCACCTACAGCAGTTTCGTAGCGCGCTACGAAACTACTGTGTAATTAAAAAAAACAACAGTTTAAGGCCAACAATTTGAATTTCTTGATCTTTCCTTTGTTTTGAAATGACTTTCCCATATAACATGAGGTTGTTCAAAACTGAAAACATAGACTCCATCCTTTTAAAGTAAACTTCAAAAGGCAATCTATCAAAATTATGATTTAGCCTTACTTGCTATGGATTTCCTTTATTGCACGTGAAGTAATGAGCATGAAAACTGACCATAGAGCCTCCATTTTATTGAAATGAGATTATTTGGTTACATGTTTCCTTGAGGTTATTTTTCGTTTGGCAATTTCAAGATTTTCCAAATTCAACTTTCTCTTCAACTCTTCAAAACTACATTCCTCCTGTTGAGGGATGACTGCCTTACCTTTGTCACTTTTATGCAGCTGTGATGATGTTTCCTTAGCCCTAGGTCTAAGTCCTGTTTCAGCTCTTATGATATCTCCATTTCTTTGGACATTTTCTCCTTTGAAATCACTTTAGATAAATCAACCTGGAAGGAAATGCATTGCTTAATTGAGGAGCTGCCTCGCTTGAATTTGATGAAGATTTCTGATCTCTGCTCACCATAGGCTTGTTTGCTCAAACCAAGAATGATATCAAATTTCTATTGCATGAACACGACCAACATCAATATGAATATTTCCAGGATCAATTAACCTTTACCTTACCCTTTTATTTGAAATTTGTTTAGTGATAACAGGGAGTATAGAGACAATGACAAAATGTTCTATAACAGGTTCCCCTTGTAGCATGAAGGCCAAGCTAGAGTGAGGGGTGAAATGCTTTACAAGTGGAAGCGGGGAACCGAAGTCTGTCATTGAAAAACCTACAAGAAATCATATATACATATACATCACCAAAAACTCTAAGTAATGATACATCAACCATGGTATGGATGCAACCATCCAAAGAATGACCATGTAAATGGATCCAAGGCATGGGTGCAACCATCCAGTAGAAAGGATCATAACAAAACAAAGGTATGGTCGGAGCCACCCAATAATGAAAAGGATCACATATAACAACTCATGGTATGGTTTTAGCCACCCATCTAAAAGAGACATGTATATCAACATGACCATGTCACATCACCTTGCAATCTAGGCTTGAGTAATCTCAGCCTAGAGTCATTCGCTCCAAACAACTCGATCAAAGTACAAATCTTTAAATCCGAATGAATGTGTTGAAGTCAAAAATGCTAATAAGATTGATTGATTACCAGTCAATGATGTGAATTGTTAACAAGTGCGAGAGAAACCACCAATAATGACAATGGTCCTCAAGGTACTACCAGCATAGTTCACAAAATGTGAATAAAGGAATTTATTTCAAACACCTGCGAAATCACCCGATTGAAATCTAATGATGTGAACTTGTCGTCGAGTGCGAAGAACTTGCCATTAGGGAATGCAAGCTCTAAGATACTAGAAGGGAGTCTCTCAGCTAGCTTCATGGATAATGAGCTAAAGTCGACAAGAAGTGATCATGTCGAAGGAGGGCCATGATGTATCCCACATCATCGACATGAGAGAAAGGGATACAAAATATTTCAGATGATACAGAGGATTAGGAGTAAGTGTAACTATAGAGGGACTAACTCTTGAACATATCAGTGACACGATTCCGGAGTTTGGAAACTTTTGGATCCATAGGATCGGTGGTCATGATGACATAACAGAGATCAAATGGAAGGCAAAAATGAATGGCCTAACCTAAGAAGGTCAATGATGAAAGGAGGATATCCCAACCTGACACGAAATAGAAAGTGTCATGTTCAAAAGTGAACCACCAACATAAGTGATATAATTTCCAAATTTCCCCCCACCATTTTTGGCAGGTACCCCAATTATTTCTTATCGCAAGCTTGAAGGGGATATCATCTTCTCACACTGTAAGTTCATCCTTCGAATGAATTCAACCTAGTAAGTTTAACGAGCCCTAGGAAGGAGAAGCTCATGTTCATCATGGCAAGAAATCCAATGTCGTTTGATGTTTTAACGAGTCCAACAAAGAGGTAACTCAGTATCTCTTTCATGTTTAGAGAGTTTGAAAACGACAGAGAAAAGAAAACTCCACATGGTCCCTTTTCGTACATTTGTGTTTCTCAAGCCTTAAAAGGTAGAAAGTTATACTTGAGAGCACTACCTGACCATTTCAGTCAAGGAGTACCTTTTTCGTAAATATTCCATCATAGCTATAAAAATGGGTAAACTTATACTGGCCACATGATGATTTGCAACATTTAACGAGTTCAAAAAGACAAGAGCTTGACAATCTTTTCATGTTTAAAGGGTTAGAAAAGAGCTTGAAAGTAGAACCCCCATTTTATTCTCTTTTACTAGTCAAAAAGGGAAAAATACTCGATGATCTTTTCATTGGAGATTTACAAGTCGAGAAAAGAGCTTAAACACGACTCAAGTTCCATCTAAGCATAGTTACTTTTTAGATAAAGCCCATTGTAGGGCATGTTTAAAAGATTTCCCTCATAGTTAATGAGCTCATAAGCCCCTTTTTGTAATACATGTTTAACAGTGTAGGGCCCATGCCACGTGGGTTCGAACTTGCTGTCTCCCATCTTATCATTAGCCTGATCATATAGAAGAACCAAATCGCCCTCAAAAAAGGATTGAGGAGAGACAGACTAATCAAAGTGGAATTTGACCCACTTTTTCTGTGCTTCAATCATTAGAGCTGTAAGACGGTGAGTCTCATCGAGTTATTCTAGGTACAAGAGATGCTCTTCCCGGGGTGAGGTCTTAGGGAGAAGTTCGGAAACCAGCTTGAGGGATGGAATTTCGCACTCAATCGGTAAAGTTGCTTCTAGACCGCAGGATAGCTGGACTGGTGTGAAGCCAGTTGCGTCCTTGGTCTAGGTTTGGTAAGCCCACAAAACTAAGAAGAGCATGAGAGGCTAATTTTATTTGTGCATCCTAATGGTGCGTTGAAGCATCATGACCAAGACTTTGTTCAAAGCTTCAACTTGGCCATTAGCCTGAGGGTAGTGTGGAGTTGAACCATCATGGCACAAGCCAAACATAGAGGTCACCTTAGCCATCATGTAATCTCAAAAATGGGAGCCATGGTCGGTGACATTGGCTTGAGGCACACCAAACCTAGAAATAACATGATTGAATAGAAATTGAGCCGCCATTTTACATCCACAGAGTATGTAGGCATCGCTTCGGCTCATTTGGTGAAATAGCCCACAACAACAATAATATAACCATGCCCCTGATTCGAATGATGGTTACAGGTCATATTGTAGATGCGCCATTTAGCAAAAGGACCGACGGTAATAACAAGGTGTTGGTGAGAGGGTGGGGCACGCATATTTCACTGGTAAATTTTGCATTCGTGACACTTGCAAACAACAAGGATGTAATCCTTGAAGATGGAGAGGAAGAAATAACCAGTGTGAAATATTTTTTGAGCAACAACATATTCAGACATATGACCACCACATGCACCATAATGGTAGCCATTCAAAACTCTCTCAGCCTACTCAAGAGTAAGACATCATCGAAGAACCGAATCGACACCAAATCTATATAAAGTATCTCCAATGATATGGTAGGGTTGGGATTGATGTCGAATGCGTCGATGAGTATCCTTAGTCAACGCAGACCAGAATGTGGACATCTGAAGATACATGATGATAACATCGTACCATGGTTTGAGGGTTCTAATTAGGAAAAGAGTATTGTCTGGGAGCTGCTCATCAGTGCCAGCACGAACGGATGCTGAAGGAAGGGAAAAAATTAACTCGGCAAAAACAAATTATTTCTTAGATTTAGAAATAGTAAAAACAAATCAAATATTGGAGGATGACAATCCACTTTGAATATTTTCTCCAAGCAACTGGTGAGTTAGGATGTAGGTGATGGGGTTGCATTCTGAAATCATAGTGGTAGTGTGTAAGAGAATGTAGTGCCAAAAGCACTGAATAGCCTTTACTGCATCCGAAGCCAACCCTCAATAGGAGCATAACGTGTCTTGGTGTCGAGGAGATTGTGACTGAGGTAATAAATTACATTTTTGTTGCCTTCATCATCGTCCTATACCAGCACCATGATGATAGTACTAGAGGTTGCAGCAAGATAAAGGAAGTAATCGTAATGATAGTTGGGGGGATGCAGCAAAGGAGCATTGATGAGGACAATATTTAGGCCATTGAAAGACTTTTGAGCGACCACATCCTAGACAAATTAGGTTCCTTGCTTGAGTAATCAGGTGAATCCTGAAGCTAGCTTAGCATAGTTTGGTACGAAATGACAGAGGAAATTTTCTTTTCCCTATAGACTCTGCAGTTGATGCAATGAAGATGGAGGGGTAAATTATCTATGGCCTCAACTTTAAGAGGATCAAGGCAAATGCCTTCCTTAGAGACAATAAATCCGAGGAGTCATCTCGATTTGATGTAGAAGACACACTTATGTGGATTCAACCGAATGTTGTAGTGTCTACAACAAAGGAAAATTTTCTAGAGATGATTAGGGTGATCATGGCGCTTACGAGAATGAGAAAGAAGGTCATCCAAGTAAGGATAAACGATGTTTCGAATTTCGTGGAATGCATAAGACATCGCTCTCTTAAATGTAGCCCCATCATTCTTAAGGCCAAAAGGGAGCTTTTTATATGTGAAAGTACCCCACGGGCAGACAAAGATTGTTTTTTCTTAATCAACTGGCACAATTTTGATCTGGTTGTAACCAGAAAAACCATCCATAAGGGAAAATATTTCACTTCCAACACATTCATCAATGATCTGATCAATGAAGGGAGTGGGATAGTTATCTTTGGGACATGCATGATTGAGGTCATGATAATCGATGCAAACGTGAATAGTGCCTTATTTCTTTGTCACCGGTATAATATTTGACACCTAATCTGTAAGAAGAATCAGATAAATAAATCCAACTTTGAGAAGTTTTTCAACTTCACCCTTGATGGCGATCGCTTTTCAAGGGTGCATTCAATGAATCCATTGGTAAACAGGCTTCACATGAGGGTAAGTCAGTATTTCATTCATGACTATACTTGGGTCAATGTTGGGAATTTCTTCATATGACCACTCAAACACATCCTAAAACTCTTAGAACAGAGGAAAATAAAGCTTGATCTCATCTAGAGAACAAATTAACCCGATATGTACATTTTCAACGATACCTGGCATGATAGAAATATCAATTGGCATCATTTGGGTAATGTTACCCATGTTTCCTTCCGACCAAAATTCATGAGTTAAGATTGGCGTCAAGGAGGGAAACTGAGAAGAGAACTCCTCGAGATAAGTAGAGATGACTATCAGGCTAGTCAGGAATCAGGAACAATGATGAGTGTTGTTCCAAGGTGTTTCCTCCAGAGACATTACCTCCATGATACTCTCGTTAGAAATGAAAGTCTCGGCTAAGGGATCATGAGATGTTGAAGCACCAAGCCATGGGGATTGAGGATACACATCGAGAGGTGTCATCCACACAGAAGGATTAGAGGATACCAAAGGTGAGGCCGAAACAATTTCCACATAATTGATTTCAGCTAGACATAGCGACATAACCTCGCCCCATGTATCCACAAGATCCGATGAAGGTATGACCCAAGGATCAAACTTAACTAATATCATGTTGATAGAACCAACATGAAGAGGTGGGAGTGGAAAAATTCGCATCAAGGCAGGATCTTTAAAAATCATTACCCCCACACTCTCATAAGGAGCACCGGCGTGCTTGTATTACAGAACATTTCCATCTGAGGAGGAAGAGGCAAAGAAGGACAGGGTCAACCATGACTATCTTTCCTTGATGGGGGAAATGAATCATGTGGAATAGGGAGGAGGATACAACATGCATGGCATGGGTCCAACTCCGTCCGAGTAGAATATTATAATTGAGATTAGCGTAAACAATTTCTACTTCAACGTGTACTGTCTTTCCCTAAAAAATAATGGAAAGGTTGGGTAAGACACCGAATGGTCGCAAATCATACCCATCGAAAGCTTCCAATGTGTTAGGAGAATTCTTCAGAGTAGGAGAACCAATTGCCTTCCATTAAGTGACTTACATGATGCAGGTAGAAGCACCTTCAACGATGACAGTCCAATGAATGGTTTTCTCATTGATGATGACCTGAATGAGAAAGACAATATCATGAGGAAGACACAGAACATGGTTTTCTATATCAAAACATGTAATACTAGAATCAATGTGATCAATACCCCCAATGGTCAATAGTAATGATTTTTGTTGAGATGGATATCTTTGATGTACCTTGAGGGCGGACATAGTCGGTGACGCCTGAGCCAAATCCTCAACGATATTATAGTGCTGAGCGGCACAAGCATTCGGATTGTATGAGCACATTCGAAGCACACCTGAAGAAGGTGGCTGAATAGTGGAATCAGGTTTAGGTTGATTGATATGAAGAGGACCAGAACTTGACTGGGTAGAAGAAGAAGGGACAAATTCTCTTTCTTTCCCTATTGTCAAGGTAGGAGTTCGATAATATTTTGATCTAGTAGCCACATTGATGGGAATATTCATCATGAACACTTGTGAACCCGAGGAAGAAGACAATTGAGATTGTTTTCTCGGACAAAAATGACTCTTTTAGAACAGCTAGGGTCCCTTTTGACAAATTACTAACTTTGGATCATTTGGGACAATCCTTAGTATAGTGATCCTCCTCACAAATGAGGCACAGATACTTAGGCTTTTGTTGGGAATCATCACCAGCAGATGACTTAGGAGGACCCTATTTTGGGGCATCGACTTTACCCTTTCCTTTTCCTTTCTTCTCACCTATCGAGGATTTGTCCACTATGGTAGACTGAATAGTGTGGACCTCTTAGGTTTTCCCAGCACAAGGCATATTATGAGAAGACTCATTGGTAGCAGTGTTGGAGACCGACTTTTGTTTGGAAGAAGTTTTGCAGGGGTCTGTGTCACTGAACGAATTACTCCATCAATAGGAGGTGTAGTAAGAAACTTA
Source organism: Pinus taeda (assembly GCA_000404065.3). Taxonomy (NCBI): domain Eukaryota; kingdom Viridiplantae; phylum Streptophyta; class Pinopsida; order Pinales; family Pinaceae; genus Pinus; species Pinus taeda. The sequence goes on along the minus strand of APFE030766569.1, from coordinate 56,844 downwards.
GATGACGTCAAATCAGATGATGGTTAGGGTGCATCAGGTAACACATCATATAACATGCAAGACTGTGAATAGACAAGGTCTAGATACTAGGCACGCCGATAGCTTGTTCCTCAGTGACACATCCTCCCATATCTATGTCCTCAGCAATTTTGTTGACGAAGGATTTGGTAAACCATTCGGTCAACAACTGATCAACAATATCAAACTTAATAAGGCGACATCGATGCCTCCATTCATGGATATGATTATAGATGTGGGTCGCAGTATATTGCTTGAATGACATTAGCAAGTGGGTGTTGGTTTCATAGAAAACTCGCAATTGGAAATGTGTGAGAAAGGCCATGGCGAGAGTGTTAAAGTCATGATAGGTATTTCAAGGTATCTTGATATACCATTTAGCTGCACACCTGTAAGAGTGCGTTGGGAAAGACGAAGATGAATGGAATCATCAACATAAGAATTCAAGGAGCATAGAGGTGATATGTCATCACATGGGCTTGTGGATCCTCTTTGACATTTCCTTCAAACTTTGGACAATCACTCAGAATCTTGGAAGAGACCAGAGGCCAATATGGTGAATGAAGAATGAGATCATTCGTGTGTCAAGAAACATCTGACAACTCTAGTGTATCCAAGTAAGGAAATTGGGTGTTAAAAGGCATTGGAGGTTGATAAGCGGGTCCAAACAGAGAAGCCCATCCCTGCTGGTAAGGATTTTGTCCCCATAGTGGAGGATTTTGTCCGTAAGGCATTTGATTGTGCCCTCGCTATGGGTTACCTTACCCGTAGGGTGAATTTTTACCTTGAAAGCCTTGCAATTTTCTAGCCATAGGTTGTTGATAAGCAACATATGGGTTATGGATGTTTCACCTACTGCCCTTAGACATATGGTTTCTGAACCTATTGCCCTTGGACATTAGGATTTTGGGCCTTCTATTGCAGGACTTGACCCTAACCTTGTCCTTGCAAGTGTTGCCCCTATTGATATGAGTTCAAGGGTTACTGTTGCATGGGTTGGGCTTGCTGCTGCAAGGGTTCAACTTGTGGTTGTAAAGGCTATCTCTGCAGCTGCAGAGGTTGGCCTTACGAATACATAGGACGGGAGGTTTGTTGAACATACTACATCTACGGCTACACAATTTATTGTAACTGTTGCAAGGGTTGACCTTGTGGCTGTTGCAGTAGCCCTTGATGCGAAATGGATGGACCTTGCTGCAATAAAGGTTTTCCTTGTTGCTAAAAAGGTTGTACGTGCTATTGTAAGGGTACTCGAATGATTCCTAGGTTGATACCTTGAAATTTTTTGAAATGTATATGGCCATAGCCACCGAAAATGGTGGATGGACCAAGCTAAACATACTATCTAGGGTGAATGACGCAAGTCAAATTGACCATTCCTTGAGAACCATATGAAGCATAAGGAGTTTGGTACTAAAAATGGGTCTCATAAGGCTATTGACACTAGAAATTACTTGACGTAGACGAACCAACGAGATTTTAAAACTGTTGGTACTGGACATTTCTTGATCTAGTAGGACTAACTGGGTGTTGAAGAGCACCAGAGGAAGGATCGTGTGTTACAACCATGTGAGCTTATGAACCACTCACATTGGTTATGTTTGACACCATAGAAACATTTAGATGCTTCCCCCTAAGCGTCATAACCTGTCCACTTACTGGAGGACTGATGAACTAAGAGAGACATGACTCGAGACTATTGGTTGAACTGGATGGGTTACTTGAACCAACGAGATGAGAGGATTCGAGATAGTGGGTCACAATGGGACTGAAGTGACTGTTCTCATTTTTCCAAATATATAGAGATGAGATGCTTAGCTGACAGATATTAGAATTTAGAATTTTTTAATTTATTCTGTTTTGTTTTAATTATAATTATAATTGTTTTATTGTATTTTTCTAATTTAATTAGATTTGTGATATTTAGGATTTTAATTCATTATCTAATTATAACTTCATAGGGTTATGGTTATATTAATTCATTCGGGTTATTTAATTATATTTTATTAATTTTTAATTAAATTTATAATTATTTTAATTATATTATTTATTAATTTATTTAATATTTATTTAGTTAATAATTTCTTGATTTATTTATTAATTATTAATTGTTATAATTGTTATATTAGTTTTAATTAATTATAGAAGATACCAGTTAGGACCTAAATCTGCGTTAGGCTAAAGGAAGGCAAAATTCAGGCTAACCACAAACCACACTCAGCCTCGTAGCTAGCCCTACAAGGACAGGAGAGGGCTCTCTCTCGGCCAACTCAGTAAAATATTCAATAGAGTCTGAGATGACTTAAATTGAATATTGATTTTAGGCTAGTAAATAGATATAAAAAGATCATTTATTGAATGACTGAATTTTCTGGGATGTATCGGACCGAAGGAACAACAAGAGCTTGAGAAATTAAATCAAAGACATAGATTGTTTCATGAGGCAAGATAGGAAGGAGTTTAGCAATCAAATTTGAATAATATGGAGTGGAAAGACAGTTGAGAGGCTGAAAAGGGAATATGTGATGAATCCTTTTCAGACAGAAGAAGCCACACATAACATGAAACGCTTCCCCAAGGCAGAGTAGTAAACTGAATTCTACCTTTCTTACTTAAAAGCATTCAACTGGAAATGATCATGAATGAAATGTGAAACATAAAAAGTTACATATGAAACACAGAGAAAGACACATGCTAGACTCTCGCCACATGAATCTCATAAACCAGAGCTACAACCTTTCATTATTTCTCTGTCAAAGCTATACAATGAAGTGCTGAGTTTTTCTCCCCTCCTCCCAAAACTTCAACCTCTTTTACAAATGATTTTTCATACAATAAATAAGCTTACTATGAGAAAATGGATCGACCCAGAATAAAGAATCATTTAATCATCATTAATAGAAATGAAAAGCCAACCATCAACAACTGAAATAGCGTTACATTTTGATTTCTCTGATGACCGATAAAAAGGAAAAAACTGCAGTGTGGGTCCCATGAAATCGCAGCTGAAGACAGCATAAGCAACCCGCTTCCTATCTTTTGGCATTTTCTCTTGGGGTGAGTCATCTATTATGGAGACGACCACGTGGCTCCAGAGAAACACGCGTGCATACCTTATAAATTTGAGCGTTCGGTCTTTGACCATTTCACTTTCCTTTGTTTTTGTTATTTGAATAACTTCTTGAACCTTTCATGATATTTCCATTTTTCTTTGGGGTTAATGTTTTTCCATGTGCAAATGTGCCAATCCACAATAAATCCGTGTGATTCCTTAGTGATTTGGAGCAAATTATGATAGTTTCGGGCTTCTGAACTGTATGCGTCGCACACTCTTCCCAGTGCGTCGCGTCGTTTCAGTGCGTCGCGCCCATGTAACTTTACACTGGGAAACTTCTCCCAGTGCGTTGTGATCCTCCAGTGCATCACGTCACCTATTGTGTGCGTCGCGCCGACCAAGCTTCTACAAACTAAACACACTCTTCAGCTGCTATGTCATTTTCTTAGTTGTGGATCTACAATCTACAATTCTTATAACAAATCATGCATTGCAGCCTTAAAATCTTCATAAAATCTCTCCTCGGAAAACCTAGATGCACGCTTTCTTGCAGCTGCAGCAATGTTTAAGTGTTCTGCCTCTGGCATTGTCATAAGAACATATATAGCATCACCAAACTCATCTACATTTGTGGCTAGAAACCCAGTGTTTTGTCCATCTTCATCCAAAACAATGTCCATCTTTGGTCCCGCGGAATTGTGAGCAATTGGCACTGCACCAACTACCATGTATTCCACAATACTCATGCCAAGATGTTCATCTGTCATCGAATGAAGGTTAGCAATAGCCCCTCCAGGGAGATCCACCAGGTCATTGTAATTCAAAATCTCATGAAATTCCACTTGTTCATCAATTCCCAGCTCAGAGCATTTCTTCCTTAAATGAAGTAGTCTCTTTTCATCTTCCTTACTTCGACAACTTCCAACAATTTGAAGCCTTCTTACAAATTGCACATCCGGATGTTCTGGTGCTTCCACGTTTACACCTTTTCATGGCAATGGCAAAATCCTTTAGTTGAATACCATGGGCCTTCTCTGGTCGAAATTCTGTAATTTCTCTGGTCTCTCCAAAGGAAGTGCCCACCTAGTCCTTAGTTCATCAAAAGTCAACAATTATACCCAAGGAAGCATGTTGGAGAGAGAGTGCATTGCAGGAGGGTACACTCTCCTAATTCGTTGAGGTATGTTCCATAGTTTTTCAATATGAGATTGTGTCCATGAAGAGTTGACCATTGCCAAGTTTGAATAGAAACCTAACCATCCATATGTCCAAGTCATAAACCTGTAGTAAATTGCCTTACCTCTCGATAACCAAAAGCTACTTGAAATGGAATTAACATTATTATCCATTGAATTTCAGCTTAGAACACGAGAAATCATATCTGAACTGATTGTTGGATAATGAGTGTAACCAATAACCTTGCAGAAAAACAAACGTGTAACGGGGTATGTGAAGGCATAACCACTTGTATCAAAATACAAACTAAGTGTTGACATGTTAAGAGCTTCCCATGCGAGTAAAACTGAACCAAGACTCTGGCTAATAAGAGTAAAGTGGGGATAAGTGGTTGCCTCAATCCAAATCTTTTTATACAAATGCACAACCTCTTAAAGTAAACTCTGTTTTTGTTGTTTCCGCTTGACTTTTTGAACTAACGATGACCCTGTTTGTCAATTTTGCAGGGGTGTTTGGCATGTGATCTTGGCAGAGGATGACCAGGGTTGTGCCTGAAACATTACATGTTTGAGCTTAATTACATATTCGCTACAAAAAAAATTTGACGATTTCTTTTCCAAAACTCTGTTTTGAAGAAGAATCATTCTCGAGCCTTATTGATAATGAACATTCTGAAATGAAGACTTATTGGAGACATCCTCACGACCTGTGGGTGTTATTTGACACTTTCAAAGACCAAATCAACTAACCCTAGTCCTACTGACTTAAATGACTTTTGCTGGCCACGAGACCAAACAAGACTGTACATGACTTTAAAATTGATTTTTATGAACAAACCAGAGCCAACAGGGCAAGGCATGAGGGGTAATAAATGATAATACCCTTCCGTCATATTATGGCATGCACCTAGCAGAATGAAAATGAATGACGGAATGCGACACCTAAAATGAAATGCAATAAGAGAACTGATCTCTGTCGGAAGGATGTAAAGGCTGACTCTAACATTGGCTCCAATGGGGATGGCAGCTCCAGCTCCTTGGAGGTGCCAAGAACTGCAAATCTTTGGGAGAGCAGACAGTGCCTTCATCCATTGGGCTATGAAGTCAAAACACGGAAACTGACATTATGCAGACAGACTCTGACTGAAGACTAAAACTGAAAACCATAATAAAACCAAACACGACTACATCATAACTAACAAACTGGAAAGATGCTCATATTTGAGCTTATTCATCAAACCTACTCTAATTACTCTTTCCACCACCTGATCAAGTGAAATGGAACAGCCAATGCAACTAGGTAAGCATCATGACTGATATTTTATTTCTTCCCAAATGCTTTCTGATGCACAGGAAAAGGGAAGAATCAAAAGGCAACTCCCATGGAAACTTGGAATCAAGTTCACTGCTGATAAACTTGCAAAGCATGAATTGGCTGGATGACTTCAAGAATACTGCAAAAGGATCTTCATAAGCATCACCATTGATTTTCATTAACACATTACTGCTATGGTCCAAGTAATTTTCATAGCTGGATTTTAAAATTTTCCTCACATCTATGCTGTCCTTCTTTGGTGATAGCAGCAGGCTGTCAAAAGGATCCTGAATTTCGTGAAGAACCAAACTCTTTTGCTGTTTCCAACCAGAACAAAAACCTCCTTTATTAATCTCCTCATGTGACTGCAAACTTTGATCTGAGCTATAAAATGAACCATCTGTTAAACAAGGCAATGAAGGTGACCTTTGGAACAGATTATTATCGACATTCTCTTTTGTCTCATGGTTGGATGATGGAGAAGAAGTTTTACAGCAAACAGAATCTAACACATGAGCAAAAGGATCCTCAAAAACTTGAGGGGACTACTGTGATGTACCTATTGAAACTGTATGACATCCTATTGGTTGTTCATCTTTTTCTTTGGAGATATTACAAATATTCTGCCTTATAAACTGAAACACTTCGAAACAAAAGGGTATAGAATCCTCTTGCATCATTAGATCATGTATTTCAGCTGCCACACCTTCATCTGTAATTTGACCTTCAATTGTATTTGGTGGCTACAAATCCGATGCTAGAGAGGGTTTTATATCCGAAATTATTTCATGATTCATCTCATGGGAAGATTTATTATTTACAACTTGCTTAAGAATTTCGCTATCTGTCTCATCCTCAACATTAAAACTAAGAAATTGTTGATTTCCTACAGGCTGCTCATTTGAAGATTTACTATGCAATTTACCCCTCAACAACTGAAATTATTCAAAACAGAAAGGTAAGGAATCTTCTTGCATCAATTGATCATAAGTGCCAGCTTCTATGTCTTTATCTGCGACTTGACAATTAATGGTATTTAGGGGTTGGAAATCTGAATATAAGAAGTCTGGAACAAAGTTTTCGTCTCCCTCAAGAGGATCCAAATCAAGACTTGTTGACATCTGATTTCTGATTGCATGGAAATTGTCTCTGATGAACTGACATGAATCAAAGCAAAAAGGTAAAGATCCTTCACTTACTTCCCAATTTGTTGCACTTTCCTCGTCATTGTCATAGCAGATATGCATCGGTTGGTCACTGCACTCGAGCTGCTGTAAGTGAACTTCCTCCTCCCATGAACTAGCTACTGATTTGCCTGCAAGATTAGCTTCTATTTGGAGAACATAATCATCATCATCATCATAGTGATCAAACTGAGGAAAATCATTAGTATAAGACACATATCAAGCATACATGTCATATCAACAAGTCTTTATTCTCCCAGATGATCTACAAAACAATCCTTATGACAACTGGGATAAGAAACAAAATGTTTTGGATCAGTCACTTGTTCATGAACGTCATTTTCATATTTTGTTGTCATTTTCCGCATCATTTCTTCTACTGCACTAACCAAAGTGTCAAGTTTTTCCTTTGAAGGTGTCGATTTATCTGGATCCACATTTTTCATCTCTTCTTCCTTCAACCTTTATCCTTTTGATCAACAAATGAGCCTCTACATTTATTGTGTTGTTCTGCATCTCTTCCAATGTTGCGATATTCCTTTCTCTCAGCTGAAACTCCATTTCTGGATCAAAGGCACTCGGGTAGTGCAAGAGAGCAGATCTAGGAGGGGGTCTTATATCACCGGCATTGAATAATAAACTTGATTAAATCTGGCTGAAAATGTTGTACTGTCTCCCCTGGTAGTCTTTTCAGCTGGTTATACTCTTCTACAATAAGGAAAAGGTTTTGTCTGATCATCCACATGTCAAGAAATTTTTTGACAAACTGCTAGAAATCTGAGATGCTTGCATCAGGCATGGCTTTGAACCAACTCTTGACTTTTCCTTGCAAAGAAAGAGCAAAAAACCTAATACTAACATCTTCATTATCAACTTCAAAAAGGTCTAGAAAAGTCTCAACATTCTGCACATGTAGCTCCGCATTGACGTCCTCACGTTCACCGTCAAATCTTGGCAAGTATAGATCATAGTTTTTGGGGAAATCATGAAGAAAAAAAGGTAAAACAAGAGGTTTGTACCTATCCGGGATTATAAAAAGTGTTGGGGTATATACAAGAGCTATGGGATCAATTTTTTTTTCTTTAGGCTCATCACTCCGAAGAGAGTCATCATAAGATGTGGGAAAAGTAAGGAGGCTAGGATTAAAGGGGAACTCAATATTTACCCTTTTTGAATAGTTTGAGTGAAGATTTTGATCACCTTTATCATACCACCAATTCTGAAAAACTTTCAGGACAGCTTCAAGAACAGCAAAAAAGTAATTTACAAGAAAGAAGACTAGATCCTGAATACCATTCCACTTTGGATACCTGAACTTTGTGGAAGGTCCTTCCATTTTCGTAGAGAAAGAGTTAGTCCTCCAGTGGAGTCACCATGAAGCACCGATTGCTAGATTCTTCAATGAATGGAGTCACCAGGTGAATGATTTCAGCCTTCTTATGCCTAATCGTTGTCCACCATCAACCATCATACCTGCACTTGATACATGTATTGGGGCAAGACAATCTACAAGCAAACCATTTTCTTCCCCAATGGAGTCGCCACTATGTTAGGACCTAAATCTACCTTAGGTTGAAGGAAGGCAAAATTCAGGCTAACCACAAACCACGCTCAGCCTCGTAGCTAGCCCTACGAGGACAGGAGAGGGATCTCTACGGGTCAGCTCAATAAAATATTCAATAGAGTCTGAGATGAATTAAATTGAACACTGATTTTAGGCTAGTAAATAGATATAAAAAGATAATTGATTGAATGACTGAATTTTTTGGCTGTATGGGACCGAAGGAACAACAAGAGATTGAGAAATTAAATCAAAGACACTGATTGTTTCATGAGGCAAGATAGGCAGGAGTTTAGCAATCAAATTTGAATAATATGGATTGGAAAGATAGTTGAGAGGCTGAAAAGGGCATATGTGATGAATCATTTTCAGACAGAAGAAGCCACACAGAACATGAAATGCTTCCCCAAGGCAGAGTAGTAAACTGAACTCTACCTTTCTTACTTAAAAGAATTCAGCTGGAAATGATCATGAATGAAATGTGAAACATAACAAGTTGCATATGAAACACAAAGAAAGACACATGCTAGACTCTCACCACATGAATCTCATAAACCAAAGCTACAACCTTTCATTATTTCTCTGTCAAAGTTGTACAATGAAGTGCTGAGTTTTTCTCCCCTCCTCCTAGAAATTCAACCTCTTTTACAAATGATTTTTCATACAATAAATAAGCTTACTATGAGAAAATGGATTGACCCAGAATAAGTAATCGTTTAATCATCATTAATAGACATGAAAAGCCAACCATCAACAATTGAAACAACGTTACATTTTGATTTCTATGATGACCGATTAAAAAGGTAAAAACTGCAGCATGGGTCCCATGAAATCGTCGCTAAAGACAGCATATGAAACCCACTTCCTATCTTTTGGCATCTACTCTCGAGGTGAGTCATCTATTATGGAGATGAGCACGTGGCTCGAGAGAAACACGCATGGATACCTTATAAATTTGAGCGTTCGGTCTTTGACCATTTCGCTTTCCTATGTTTTTGTTATTTGAATAACTTCTTGAACCTTTCATGATATTTCCATTTTTATTTGGGGTTAACTTTTTTCCATGTGGAGATGAGTAAATCCACAACAAATCCATGCGATTCCTTGGCGATTTGGAGCAAAGTATTATAGTTTCGGGCTTTTGAACTATATGCGTTGCGCACTCTGCCCAGTGCACCGCGTCGTTTCAGTGCGTCGCGCCCGTGTAAATTTACACTGGGAAACTTCTCCCAGTGCATCGCGCTCCTCTAGTGCGTCGCGCCACCTGTTGTGTGCGTTGCGCCGGCCAAGCTTCTATAAACTGAACACACTCTTCAGCTGCTATGTCATTTTCTTAGCTGTGGAATCTACAATCTACAATTCTTATATCAAATCATGCATTGCAGCCTTAAAATCTTCATAAAATCTCTCCTCGGAAAACCTAGATGCACGCTTTCTTGCAGCTACAACAATGTTTAAGCGTTTCGCCTCTGGCATTGTCATAATAACATATATAGCATCACCAAAATCATCTACATTTGTGGCTAGAAACCCAATCTTTCGTCCATCTTCATCCAAAACAATGTCCATTCTTGGTCCCGTAGAATTGTGACCAATTGGCACTGCACAAGCTGCCATATATTCCAAAATACTCATGCCAAGATGTACATCTTTCATCGAATGAAGGCCAGCAATATCCCCTCCAAGGAGATCCACTAGGTCATTGTAATTCACATTCTCACGAAATTCCACTTGTTCATCAATTCCCAGCTCAGTGCATTTCTTCGTTAAATGAAGTAGTCTCTTTTCATCTTCCTTATTTTGACAGCTTCCAACAATTTGAAGCCTCCTTACTAATTGCACATCCGGATGTTCTGGTGCTTCCACATTTACATCTTTTCATAGCAATGGAAAAATCCTCAAATTTAATACCATGGGCCTTCTCTGGTAAGAATTGAGCAACTGAGATGAAATTCTGTAATTTCTCTGGTCTCTCCAAAGGAAGTGCCCACTTGGTCCTTAGTTCATCAAAAGTCAACAATTATACCCAAGGAAGCATGCTGGAGAGAGAGTGTATTGCAAGGAGGGTACACTCTCCTAATTCGTTGATGTATGTTCCATAGCTTTTCAATATGATATTGTGTCCATGAAGAGTTGACCATTGCCAAGTTTGAATAGAAACCTAACCATCCATATGTCCAAGTCATAAACTTGTAGTAAACTGACTTACCTCTCGATAACCAAAAGCTGCTTGCAATGGCATTAACATTATTATACATTGAATTGCAGCTTAGAACACGAGAAAGCATATCTGAACTGATTTTTGGATAATGAGTGTAACCAGTAACCTTGCAGCCAAACAAACGTGTAACGAGGTATGTGAAGGCATAATCACTTGTATCAAAATACAAAATAAGTGTGGACTTGTTAAGAGCTTCCCATGCGAGTAAAACTGAACCGACTATGGCCAATAAGAGTAAAGTGGGGATAAATGGCTGCCTCAATCCAAATCCTTTTATACAGATGCACCACCTCTTAAAGTAAACTCTATTTTTGTTGTTTCCGCTTGAATTTTTGAACTGACGATGACCCTCTTTGTCAATTTTACAGGGGTGTTTGGCATGTGATCTTGGCAGAGGATGACCAGGGCTACACCTGAAACATTGCATGTTTGAGCTTTAAAAATTACATATTCACTACAAAAACAAATTTGACGATTTCTTCTTCAAAACTATGTTTTGAAGGAGAATCATTCTCGAGCCTTATTGATAATGAACATTGTGAAATGAAGACTTATTGGAGACATCCTCACGGCCTGTGGGCATTATTTGACATTGTTGAAGACCAAATCAACTAACCCTAGTCCTACTGACTGAAATGACTTTTGTTGGCCACGAAACCAAACAAGACTGTACATGACATTAGCATTGATTTTGATGAACAGACCAGAGCCAACAGGGCAAGGCATGAGGGGTAATAAATGACAAGACCCTTCTGTCATATTATGGCATGCACCTAGCGGAATGCAAATGAATGACGAAATGAGACACCTAAAATGAAATGGAATAAGAGAACTGATCTCTGTTGGAGGGATGTAAAGACTGACTCTAACAACCAGTATCTTAGCCAGAAGTGATCACTACTTCATAAGGAAATTCATAGAAGCCATAGAAATTAGCAAACACCCTAATGAAATTAACGTAACCATAACCCTAATGAAATTAACATAACCATAACCCTATTGAAGATAATAATTAGATAATGAATTTATAATCCCTAAATATCACAAAATATAATTAAATTAGCAAAATACAATGAAACAATTAAAATTATAATTAAAACAAAATAGAATAAATTAAAAATGATTAAATTCTAATATTTGTTGGCTAAGCATCTCATCTCTATATATTTGGAAAAATGAGAACCGTCTTTCAATAATATTTCACATCCTGAAGATGAACCACCGTTGCTGGTTCGAAACGTCGATTAAAAAGAAACCTAATGCGATGTATCTGAAAGATAATCTACATAATGATGAAACTTGCAGAAACCTCAAAGACAAAATATGATCTATGCTGGAAAAGAGATGCTTAAGAAAATGAGACCTTTCAAACTTGTATGATGGAAACCAAAGCAACAAGAGGACCACAAACAAAATCCAAGGAGTAAATTCACCAATCACTTGACCCACTAAGTTCAAAATCAGCTGAATAGATGACAACCTAGATGCCCTAGGGCCACTAACCATCCAAGGACTCAAGAAATCAAGTAAAAGGAAGACCAATCAACAAGAAGATAAACCAAACCAAATGAAGCTTTCCAATCAGGGAGAACACAACCTAAACAAGATTAGAGGTAGAAATCGAGAGAGTAAGACACATTGGTCGAGATCTATGGAAAACCCTAATCTTTACCTATAAGCATCATCGTGACTCCCAAATTGACAAAAACTGCCAGAAAGGGGTTGACGTGACTGTTTCTAAGAAATTCACGCTGACTGGTGTGACTATTAAGAAAATAAGTGTGATGATCAAGGATGCAAGGAAAAAATAAAAAAATTTAAAAGGTTGAGACCAAAATTGCTACTATAAATTTCAAACCTAGAGAAGCAAACCAGGCAAAATAGACAAGACTAAAGGGAAATGGTGATACTATAAAAGTTCACACAAAACCATGAAATTATGAAAAAGAAAATAGAAGGATTGGCTTCCGTAGCAGAGTTTCCAATTTGTGGTGCAACTAAATTTTAAGTGCAGACACAAACAATTCCTCTAGCCCGAGAAAGTGGGTCTAGTGACAAAAAAACAATCTATGGAAGATCTCCTTAAGCTAGAATCAAATAAGAGGGCCTACCTCTTAGTACGCTCTTCCACTTGGTGACGACCTTGCTTCTTCACTCCAACTATCTTCCATTTCTTTCCTTCGAACTCCTAAAACAAGTCAACAATAGCAAACAACAAACCTAATAACATAAAAATTGCATTAAACCTACTTAAAAAGTCAAGGAACATTAAGCCATAAACATGTGAGATGAAATTTCATGTAGGAAATCAATCGATAGTTGCATCTATATTAGTTCAAGAAGAGATTATAACCAATGTATTGATGTTGTCATTCTCGTCTAACATATCCAGGTTCCCACATGCTTCTGCTAGCATCTCATGGATAACCTCAACAATGGTAGTCTTAAGGCTCTTCCCTTTAGTCTTCACACTAAAACAAACTCACAATTCTCCCTTAAACACAAGCTAGAAAGCTACAAACTATGGCTAGCTTGGTGACTACTCCAAAATCAAAACTTCATCCAGGACTTAATTAGGACTAAAAGCTAAATTGTTCTTGTGAAAAAGAGAGGTTTATATAGCTTGGATGGAGGGGATGTGGTTCCTCTTCGCATGGTAGAAGGCCTTATCTCTTGGATTAGTTCCATCTTAATAGGGGAAAGGAGGCCAAACTGACCTCCTTGACTGCATCTGGCCTAACCATTTACCAGACTTCTATTACGAAGCTTTTAGAGCTGGAAGCTTTGACTCCATATTTAAAAAACTTTCCAAAAGAGGATCGGTGTGACTGATAAAGGGCTCAGTCAATCTGATCGGTGGTAGGAATAGTTGTAATCCTTGTATATTGGTGCAAGGAGGACACAAGTCATTAGTGCCGATCATGTAAATTGGGATAAACAGAAGACTTTTGGGAAATGATGCAAAAGGGAATTGTTCTGCTCATGAAGAGGGATATAATGGGATTTTATTCATGATAGTAAAGCATGTCGGGTACACTATAGAGGTCCTCCAGGATCGTGGACAGTGACAAAATGTTGTGCAACAATGCCTTGTTCCAATTTTTTTTTCACATCAGCATATATGGGCAAGCGTGCATTTCCTGGGGTAACTTGATCAGTGTTATACATGTAAATTTGTTATTCCCAACTAGAAGAATCCTCTTCTAGCGAATTAACTTCTTATACTAGAAGATACAAAGACCATGGCCTTTCATAGTGTGAACTAGCTGGAATTCCAAATGATATTCCTATAGACTCGTTATCCAGTTTTCCCTCCATTCACGCAACCCTTGTTTTACAAATCATGATCTCACGTTGTGTGGGGAACGAAGATGATAACATGAATTTCGAGAAGATGGGCCTGAAATGATTCACAACCTTATCGATTGCATAAGCCCACTTATTTATGGTGGGAGAGTTTAATTATGATCCTTATAGCTCTGCACTCATGAAAGAGATTGATTGTTCATTGTCTTGACTATATTTTAGAATTAAAATGATTGTGATCAAACTATCATAAGCAAAGGTATATAATAAGAAATCTTTGTCGAAGTTTGGACTATACAATGTTGGGGCCTCACCTATTATTTTCTTGATCCAGCTGAAATAATATTTTTCCCTCTGATCTCATTCAAATGTTGTGTTGTCCTTAATAATGTCTTGTAGAGGATTTCCAACATATACATAATCAGAGATGAATTTATGAAGGAAAATTATCTTTGTAGGTCCACCTATTATGGGTCCACTTTGATACCGCTCTTTTCTATGATGTGCCACAAAAGGTTTCCCTCAGACACTCCAAATATTCTTTTTTTCGAGTTTAATGATATACCATATCTCCTACCACTACAACAAAACCTTGTGACTAGCATCCCTTTTTACTTCCTCTTTTGCATCTAGAGACCATTTTTGGTGCTATTTGTATCCATTTATCAAATATGGTGCAAAACTTGATGCACAGTTTTCACCGAGTTTTGCACCAAGTCTTACATCAAGTTTAGCACCAGGTATTGTAATAGGTTTTGCACCATATTTTACACCAAGTTTTACGCCACGTTTTATGCCAAGTTTTGTGCCATCCTTTGCACCATGTTTTGCATCAAGATTGGCACCTAATTTTGTTTCACCATATTTTTCATCCTCTATTGCATCCACTTTTTGCGCCTACACTTGCATCAACTTTTGCATCTTCTCTTACATCCTCTTTTGCATCATTTTTAAAATCATTTTTTGCATCCATTTTTGCATATTTTTGGCATTCCCTTTGTTCCAAGTTTTGCATCGAGGTTTTTGTTTAGTTTTTGCATCTAATTTTCATCTACTTTTGTTTCATAGACTTTTACATCTTGTTTTGCATCCATATTTACATCCTCTTTTTCATCTGTTATTGTGTCCATTATTGCATCCATTTTTCTTATGCCATAATTTGCACGTAGTTTGACACCTCCCTTTGCACCCTTTTTTGTTTCTAAATTTGCATCCACGATTTCATCCTCATATACATCTAGGTTTTCATCGACTTTTACATCTATTTTAATCCCTTTTTATATCCACTTTTGTGTCAAGATTTGCATCAGGTTTTGTGTCTTGTATTGCATCTACTTTTGCATAGAATTTTGTTGCATCAACTTTTGCATCACATTTACATTCGTTGTTGCACCCATGTTTACACCCACTTTTACATCCCTTTTTGCATCCTATTTTTCATCTTCATTTGCTTCTTTTTTGTATCTATCATTACATCCACTTTTGTTGTGACACAATTTGTGCCATGTTTTGTACTTACTATTGTACCCACATTTTTTTCCAATTTTGCATCCATCTTCGCATCCTCTTTTGCATAAAACATTGCATCTATTTTTTAAGGAGAGGAAATTTGTTACCCAGAAAAAGAGATTCAGATTTATATCCAGTGGGAGAACCCGTTTCTTTTTCTTCTTTTACGGGTCAAAACACTGATCCTTATTTTACGGGAGAACCCGCTGCTTTATCTTCTTAAACTACTGAAGAGAGCAAGTAGATCAGGATATTGATTGTAAGCTTCAGCAACTAAAGCAAATGCCTTAATGTGATATGATGGATTTCCTTTCCCATCAAATTGAGTCAATTTAGGTGTCTAAATAGGTAATCTAACATCCTGTAATCTAGTGGTGAAAGGGTTCTGATAGTATTGCTCGAGTTCATCTCCAAGAGGTGGAGAGGTTCGTACCTCACCCCTGTTGATTGACCCCAGTACTGGTATCTCCATTGATTGGTAAAACATAAGAGGGATTAGGTCTCTGCTGACTTGTCAAAATTTGCTAAATATTTGTCATTTTTTACAACAATGGATCATTATTATTCGTCATTGGACCTTGACCTCCATTATGACCATATCCTTGATTAACCCTGGGTTGGGTATCTAAATTAGGGCTAGACACAGCTTTCCCACGTGTATAATTCACATTCTGATGTCTGTGCTCATGATATGCTTGTGTGGGTGCGAGGAAGGCCTGGTAGCCCCCCCACCCAA
>APFE030766569.1:0-32882 GCA_000404065.3 Pinus taeda | reverse complement strand
AAATAAATCACATAGCGTCAATCATCACTTCCGGGGCTTGCACCCGGTAACCAGGACTTCCCGGGAGGTCACCCATCCCAGATCGCCTCTGGCTCAAGCGCGCTTAACTGTGCAGTTTTCCCCACAATCAAGCCCACTTGGCTTGCTACCCCATTTGCAAAACCTTAGCAAGTATTGTGCCTCATGAACCATTCAAGTAGAGATCCCTTCACTCTTTTTGAATTTAAGTTGGGGGGTTTACGCAGTGCATTATATTAGATATCATTTTTGGGATTCAACTGCGTTAAGTAAGTCATTCACGTATGACCATTTCCATGAGAGGTAGTCGCAAGTGACTAATTTCTCATGATTTGAATAGTTCACTTAGCACTCATTGCATCGGGTGATGCTCACAGGGGTGAAGAAGTGGGATTGAAACTGGTGAAATAAATCACATAGCGTTAATCATCACTTCCGGGGCTTGCACCTGGTAACCAGGACTTCTCGGGAGGTCACCCATCACAGAAGTTGTTTCTAGCAGCGCAGAACCTAAGGAAGTGTGACGTAGAGACAACTAGAGCCACGTAGAAGAAGCCGGGAATTGTGGAGAGCCTTAAAGAGGCCAACTTTGCTGACGTAGAGGGCTAGAGGGTTGACGCAGGGCATCCCAGGGTTGACACAGATACATCAAGGGTGACGCAAAGGCAGCGTGAGGCAGAGGGGTTGACACAATTCACAGAGACGCAGTTGCTGGGGTCTAGAAGGCTGCAGAAATATTGCAGAGTGGAGCTAGTGAGGTACTGTAGTCAGAACAGTACCTGACGAAGCAGGGCCAAAGGATTTGTTACCAAGGGTTTCTAGCCGAGGAACCCGGATCAGCAGTACAGTTGCACAAGACGATCAGAGTAGAGGGCATCTCGACAAGCGGCAGAAGGATTTCCAGGAGGGTAATTAGGACTCAGAGGGAGTCCAGAAGAGAACTTCCAGACATGAAGTAGAGACTCAGAGGAGTTGAACAGAAAACTTCCAAGAGGGAAGTAGAGGAGCGTCATGACACTACACAGGGTAAGAGACCAGGATAGACTGGACGGAGCATTGAACTTCACAGTCTGGAAGGCCAGAATCTTATCAGTGCTTGACAGGAATCGTGTCAAGAACTTTGCCTTGAAGGTTATAGCTATCTCAGTCGACCCTAATGATAATGACAAGTACGAAGAGCCGATGGTGAGGGCCAAGTGCATTATCCTTGACGGGGTGAAGGATCATGTGGTACCACATATAGCTGAGAAGGAAACAATAGTTGAGATGTGGGAGGCTCTCAAGAACATATACCAGCATACTTCTATGCAGAGAAGAATGTTGTTCGAGAATCAGATGAAGAAGGTTCAAACGATTGACTCCTTCCTCGGAGGACTAAATGAGATCCGAGATCAGTTGACTACTATAGGAGCGGCACTGGATCAGGAGCCTATGGTGAGGACAACCCTAAATGCTGTCTCAGAAGAGTGGGAAGTGTTTGTCCAGAGCATCATAGGCAGAGGGACTCTCCTACCTTGGAACGAGATGTGGGCAGCTCTTCGCCAAGAAGAGATTAGACGGCAGTCAAAGACAGGTAGTAGCAGCAAAGGGATCAAGGTCAAGCAGGAGGAGGAGGATGTGGCCCTAGCATCTGAGGGAAAGCAGGAGAAGTGGAAGAAGAAAGATCTCTCCAAGATCAAGTTCTTCCACTGTGGGGAGATGGGTCACTATGTGTTAATTTTAGGTATGTTCTATACTTAGAGCAATTTATTTTAATTTTCACAATTAGCTCAATATCTTTTCTAGATTAGCAATCACATCAACATTAAAGTAAACTGCAGATAGAACATAAACATAAATTGCAGAAGACAAGCCAAGACATGAGGACACAAGATGTGGCGCTAGCCAGGGACAAACCCCAATGTGGGGAAACCCTTGATCAATTCTTCTTATATGTTCTTCAATAGTTCAGCAAAGAGAGAAAGAGATAGTATGTTTACAACAGAAGTCAATACTTTGACTTATCTAGATAAGAGCATAGATCATCTCTAAGAAGATGATACATGAGATCAGTTGAAGACATGCTGCTTCAATTGATTCTCCAAGGTGACTCCTTCACCTATTGTTGTGTTGCATTTCGTCATCATGTTGCACCTCACCGCACTGCACCATGCTACACCCATCATCACTATGCGGCATCTCATCACGCTTCATTAATCATCACTGTCCCCATCACTGTATTGCATTATATGCCATTGCTGCACCATGTTGCCATACTGACCTATGTGTTGGTTGCATCTTGCTTGCTTGTTATCCCTATCATGCTTGTTGTCCTTAGCATGCTTGTTGTTGCATGCTAGCGTTCCCTTGCATGCTAGCTGTAACATTCCATGCTTGGTGTATTTGTTGGTAAGTACCATACAACTGTGCCAATGTTAGTTAGTTGTCCCTTGCATGCTGCTCTCCTTCGGAGATAGATGCTCTAGTTGTTTCGACAGTTCCTGGCAGTTCTGGCTATTCCGGCTGTTTCGACAGTTCCGAAAGTTCCGACAGTTTCGGCTGTTCCCGACAGTTTCGGCTTCTGCCCTTTGCGTCAGCTTTCCCGCCTGTTTTGGCAGTTCCGATAGTTTCGGCTATTTCGGCAATTCCGGCAGTTCCGGCTTTTCCTGGCAATTTTGACAGTTCCGGTTTTTGCTTTCTGCGTCAGCTTTCCTAACTATTCTGGCAGTTCCAACAATTCTGGCTATTCCCGGCAGTTCCAGCAGTTTCGGCTTCTACCCTCTGGATTAGGGCAGTGTTATCCCTTAGGATCTCTCCTCCTACTAAAACCCAAAGACAAGTAGAGAGGAAGAGATCCCAAGTGTGTTGAAATGACTTGAAGGCCACCTCTATCTATACTAAAACGTTGAGCACAAGTGGGGTTTATTTGGTTGCTGGCCGACCTTGATGAATTGTCCCATAACACAAATAAATTCATATCTCCATTAATACTTATCGGAATCAGATGATCTTTAGATCAATCCTACACCTCTCGATGAGAGGGATCCAAGAAAAATATTAGCTTCCATTAATAAGATGACCCACATGGAGTTTGGCCCTAGTTGCCAATTTTAACATTATGCGACCCAGTGCCCAAGGAAGAAGAGTAAGGGAGAGTCTTCCGAGACTAAGGCAGCGCCAGCACAGGGAGAGAAGGAAGTTTTGACAGACCATGACTGTGCCATGAGTGCACACGCACCACTTGAGCGGAAGTGGGGAGACATCGAGCTGTAGTTAGGTGGACTACAGGCGATGAGGGACAAGATCCTCGAGATACCCAGCCTCTTGGATTGGACCTTGCTACGGGAGCCCCGAAGAGGAGTAGCAGGACTGGCTGAATCGGGTAGAGATGGATGCAGATGAAGCGGCAGAGAGAGCTACAGTGCAGGAGTCCCAAGATAGCGTGAGGCTAGTAGACTGCAGCAGTGCGAGAGGCATAGGAGTGTTGCACTAGCGCAGGATGGCACAGAGAGGTGTGCAACAGTGCGAGATGCAGGGAGTTGTTGCAGCAGCGCAGGGGTCAAAGAGGGAGCACTTGTGAGCAGCAGAGGGAGCTTCAGCACCAGTGGGTTTCTCTAGCCCAATAAGGAGGTCAGATTGGGAGATTAGTTACTTACTTCTCACTAATTGAGTTGCATTGCAACAACGGGAAACACGATGCAACATGATGAGAGGAGGTGCAGTGCGCGGAGAAAGGACCAGTAGTAGCATGGATGCAGAGGGCGTTGTTGTATAGATGCAGCGGTGGCAGTGGCAAAACCACGGGTAGAAGTACAGGATAAAACATTGCAGATGATGACGGGTAGCAGGCCTAGCATCAGCACAAGGACCGATGCCGGATGATCAGAGTAATACTCAGTGAGGAGTATTGCTAGAGCATAGTCCTCGTTAAGAGGAGTGTTGATTTGGGGCAGCATCATATGTGCTCTAGCCACGAAATTTGGTGGAGAGGTTGGGGCACATGAAATCTCCAATACCCAGAAAGGGTTTGGGCAGATTGTAAACAGATTAGGAGATATTAAAATAATTAATATTTTTAATGGAGTCCCTAAGTCTAAACTTAGGGAAAATAAAATATTAATGTGTATTAATATGAATCTGTGTTAGAATGGTCCAAAAGACACGGATCAAGCCAAATCTAATCTTAGCCGTTGATTAGGGAATTAATCTTGGCCGTTGAACGTCAACAGGAAAAGTATAAGAAGAGACTTCAGGGTCACTTGGAGATCACACCAGATGATCGGTCATTCTATTCTCTAGAGCGGGGTTTGCTAAGAGAGATAGAATCAGTGATCGGGAGAGCAGCTGAGGGGCATTGAGTACAGAGAAACAGAGAGGGCAGAGATTGTGCCAGGAGAGCAGCGCAGCAGCCAAGGAGGGTGACACAGAGCCAGCAAGGGCTCGCGCAAGGCCACACAGAGGCAGGCAAGTGCTGCGCAGAGCACCAGAGAGGTCAGCGTGTCTGACGCAGAGGCCCAGAAAGCTGATGCAGGGCCTCCTAGGGCTGACGCAGTGCCAACGTGAGATAGAGAGGAGCTGATGTAATCTAGATTGGGCAGACGCTGGGGTTGCAGAGCAGTTTTGTGCTGAGGAGATGTCGGAAGGATTTTCTGGGGTTTCAGCCAGGAGATTTCTCTCAAACTGTGAGCTATAGCTGCTAAGGAAATTCTCTGTTGGGTAGGCCAGTTTTAGCACCCAGATTGTACTCTGATATTGCTTAATAAGAAAACCCTTAGATAGTTGCACCGGTTTTCCCGCATTGGGTTTTTCCGGGGAAATTAGTCCAAAAGTAATGGTGTCATGTGGTGTGTTTGTTCTTGTTTCTTTTAGTTGCAAATCTGTAATATGTTGAGCATGCACTAGTGTTTATTTTCAGTATTTACTTTGTAAATAACTTGTTAAAGAAAAATAACAAGTAGGTAGGAATAAATTAGAAAAAGTGCATGAAGGGTTTCTAAACTAAGTAAGCTTAGAAACTTCAACACCATGAGTGCTCACACGCCACTTGAGCAGAGTTGGGGAGACATCGAGTTGTAGTCAGACGGACTACAGGCGATGAGGTGCAGGATCCTTGAGGTACCCAACCTCTTGGATTATACCTGGCTACGGGAGCCCCAAAGAGGAGTAGCAATATTGGCGGATGTCGGTAGAGACGGATGCAGATGGAGCGACAGAGGGAGCTACGGTGCAGGAGTCCGAGGACAGCGTGAGGCAGTAGTGCGAGATGCACAGAGTTGATGTAGCAGCGCAGAGGTTAGAGAGGGAGCACTTGTCAATGACAAAGGGAGCTTCAGCATCAAGGGTGTCTCTAGCATGACAAAGATGTCAGAGTTGGGAGATCAGTTACTTACTTCTCAGTAACTGAGTTGCAGTGCAGCTGTTAGCAGTGGTAGTGCTATGGGCAACACGATGCAGCATGATGAGAGGGGTTGCAGTGCAGATGCAGAAGTGGCAGTGGCAGGGCCATGGGTAGCAGTACATGATGCAACAGTGCAGAGGATGTGGGCAACAAGCCTAGCATCAGCACATGGATCGATGCCGGATGATCAGGGTGATGCTTAGTGAGGAGTATTACTAGAGCACAGTCTTCGCTAAGAGGGAGTGTTGATTTGGGGTAGCATCGGATGTGCTCTAGCCACCAAAATTGGTGGAGAGGCTAAAGCACATGAGATCTCCAATACCCAGAAATGGTTTGGGCAGATTATAAACAGTTTGGGAGATATTAAAATAATTAATATTTTTAATAGAGTCCCCAAGTCTAAACTTAGGGAAAATAAAATATTAATGTGAATTAATATAAAACTGTGTTAGAAGGGTCCAAAAGTCATGGATTAAGCCTGAGTTAATCTTATCCATTGATTAGGGACTTAATCTCGGCCATTGATTTGTCAATGAGAAAAGTATAAGAGGAGGCTTGAGGATCACTTGGAGAACACACCAAGAGATCAAGATTTTGATTTTCTGGGGTTGGGTTTGTTGAGAAAGTTGAGAGAGTGATCAGTGTTGCAGCTGAGGGACAGTGAATATAGAAGCAGGGAGGCAAAGATAGCACCGGGAGGATCAGCGCAGTAGCTGGAGAGAGGGACGTAGAAGTAGCCAAGGGTTCATGCAGAGCCAACCAAGGCTCACGTAGAGGCATCTAGGAGCTGCGCAGTGCCTTAGAAGGCTAGCGCGGGTGACGCAGAGGGCTAGAGGACTAACGCAGTGCCTCCAGAGGTTGACGCAAGCGAAGCCAGAGTAATGTTGAGCTAACGCTGGGCCAAAGAGAGGCTGATGCAGTCCCTAGAGGCTGACGCTGGGGTTTCGTGGGGCAGATTGGAGCTGTGGAGCTGCCAGAGTGTTTATCCGGGGTTTTAGCCGAAATATTTGCTTTCAAGTAGAGAGGTACTACTACTGAGATTTTTCTCTGTTGGGTGAGCTGGATTTGGGACACAGATTGTATTCTGAAACTACTTAATAAATCAAACCCTACGATAGCTGCACCTGTTTTCCCACATTGGGTTTTTCTGGGGACATTGGTCCAAAAACAACAGTGTCACTTGTGTGCTTGTTTTGTTTCCTTCAGTTGATGATCTGTAATGTGTTGAGCATGCACGTGTTTTTATTTTCAGTATTTACATGGTAAAATACTTGTTAATTAATCAGAACAAGTAGGCAGAAATAAATCAGAAAAGTACATGAAGGGTTTCTATCAATTAGATTTAGAAATTCCAACATCAAATGATTCTGGGCACCATTCCAGTGAGGCTCAACCATATATGAGCTCAACATGCTAACTGCAAAACATATATCCGGATGGGAGTTCACCAAGAATATCAATGCTACTATGAGTTGACGAAACTCAGAGGCATTTCCCAAATCAGATCCGACATCACTATCGCATAACTTCTTAAAGTTAGGCTCCATCGAGGTACTCACAGGCTTGCAGTTCATCATTCCAAATCCGGAATCCAACTTCCTCTTACTTTTGCAAATGAGAGGGTCTATACCTATCAATAAGAGGTCGTCCTCATAAGGTAGCAGTATGAGAGGTCTATCATCCACAACCTTAAAGCAAAGGTTTGGATCGACTTCACTCCTAGTGAATCTCAACTTTATCAGATAGCTGTCAATCCTCTCACACCAAGCCCAGGGTGCTTGCTTCAAACTATATAGAGCTTTCCTCAACCTGCATACGCGAAATTCCAGATCATGAATCTCAAACCCCTCGGGTTGATCCACATCTGTGGTCTTGCTATTACATGAGGGGAATGGTCCCCTTGAAGTTTTCCATCGGTACATCTCGGACATGTACCTCCATGCTCTTCTTGAATTCAGGCATCCCTGTCACCCACTGTCTCACATCGGGTAGGGCCCCACAATGAAAATGGGCAGACCTCTGGTGCCATAGAAGAGATGTGACACATGACATGGTCTCCATTGGACTTCCTGCAACTTGATACAAATTGCCAACCCTGAACCCAAGAGTAAAAACATGAAAATTCATTTTTCAAACGTGTACCTTTCCATCGATGAATGCCCCCTTGAAATCTTTGACTTCCATTGCCGAAATGGACACAAGGTTCTTCTTGAGATCAGGTAGATAAAGAACTTCTTGTAAATGAATCATGCTACCCTTATTCAATTGAAGGGTAGCATTCCCTACACCCCTTCCGGGATAGGTGACATCATCTCCAAGAATAATCTCCACGATTGTCTCCTTCTCTATCAAATTAGAGAGAGCTTTCTTGTATTCGATGAAGTGCCTTGAAGCACTACTATCAATAAGCTAGATTTCCCAACGAGTCTGGTGGAGAGGGCCGACATAAGATAATACACAGAAACAACATTTGATTTCATACCTGGAGTCCCTTACTTTCTTGAAGAGTCGGCCATTTTCATGATGCCCTGCATTCCCTTTTCCTTTGCCATTGTACCTATCATTCCTTCGATCATTGAAGATGCCCCTGGAATGATTGTGATCATCATCATGTGATGTGTCCCTTCTATTTGGACACTCCCTCGCAAAATGGCCAAACTTATTACAAGCAAGGCATCTTCCCTACCTTCCACCCTTAGAGTACTTGTTCTTTGTAGCAGCTGGTGCATTTGATGGAGGCTCAGGGATTTCACCCTTTACGTAATCCAACACTTCTTACTCTTCCAATGTCAGATTCAGAGACATCTTCCATCCATGATAGACTTTTTACGAAGCTTGATTTCAGCTGGGAAGAGGGATGAGGAACCCATTGAGCCTTTGACCTTGTCCAACTGCCTTTGGTGATTGCTCTTTCACTTTTGCTTGGGATTTGTTTTCACCATAGCTCCGATACCATGTTAATTTTAGGTATGTTCTATTCTTATAGCAATTTACTTCAATTTTTCCATTTAGGCTCAATATCAATTCCAAATTAGCAATCACATCAGCATGATAGTAAAGTGCAGATAGAATATAAACATAAACATCAGAAAACAAGCCAACACAAGAGGACACAAGATGTGGCGCCGGCGAGGGACAAACCCCAATGTGGGGAAACCCTTGATCAAATCTTCTTATATTCTTCAATAGTTCAGCAGAGATAGAGATAGTACATATACATCAGAAGTCAACACTTTGAATTGTCAAGATCAGACATCAGAGATCTTCACCATGAAGATGATTGACAAAGACTGCAGTTTTGAACTCGGGTGAAGGCAGCCATTTTTCAATTGATTCTCCAAGGTGATTCCATCACCACGCTGCACCTTGCTAATTGAATCAACCTCAACCAGTCCTTCCAACATCATGTTGCTGGCTATGGCCTGTGGCCTAGCTCAGCAAGACTGAGCCTGAATAAGGTCCAAAGTACTGTCTCCTAACAGTCCCAAAATCTGCCCAGATTTGTCTGCAATTGTCCTCCAAGGAAAGGCTGTCCGCTTTACTATTCAGAGTAGCCTTCAAGCCCTTGTGACTGAACAAAGGCTATGCCCTCTTCTTATTACAGTGGCATCCAAGTGGCATACAACAGCCCTTAGAACAATCTTATGACAGCCTACTAGAGTGACTGATAACCCTCTAGGAACTGCTCATTCAAACCTCCTAGCCTCGGCCTACCAACTAGCAGTTCAGCCCTCTAATTGGACCCCTGAAACAACCCTTAAATATCCACGCTGACCAGTCTTCTTCTTGCTGCGGTTTAGGTTCTTTTGGCTGCTGATATAGGCCTCCTTTGAATGTGGCCAGAACTCCCTTCCACAGCAGCTATATCTCTCCCTTAACAGCTGCTAGGGCTCTCCTTCTATCGCGGCTAGGGCATCCTTTATGGACTGCATTTAGGGCTCCTTTATGACTGTGATTTGATCTTCATTAGGGCAGTGTTGAGCTTCCTTTTTGTCCAGATTTTTACGATTCTTATCAAACAATTTTATGCTTGTGACTAGTGTTTTTAATCATTATTATCTTATTAAGCTGATAGTTAGAGGCATTTAGAGACATCTATTAAATTAATAAGTTCTTCTTGAAGAATGTTTTGTGCGTAAATTTCATTAATAATATGTCTTCTTGGTGGCAGATGAATAAGTCTAGCACCAGCAGTGCAAAAATGCTTCTTAAAATGCATTTGAGTATGGAATGAGATTATTGTAGGTGAAAATGTGAATTTTGTGATCAAATGGTGAAGAGTCTTGAAATTCCGACACACGGGTTTTTGTTCAGAGCACCCTCATTCAGATAACCTAGAAACGGTTTGGCAAAATTCGACGTTATGAGGAAGCTATGGTCATGGGAATATTACAACATAGGTTAAGTACAAAATCCGGATTTCACTGTTTCGGCCACGGTTTTGATAAGCCTCTTATGCTCAAAAGAAGAAAACGTTTATTGGACGGAGAATGTTGGTTCATTAATGTTCATTGTTAGTGCAAGAAATGTCTATTGCTTAGCTTCCCGATTTCTGGCAATATGAGAATGGTTATGTATGCAGTCTAATGCTACAAAATGAGTATACAAGTGCAGTGCGCATCCATGGCTTTGAGCTTGGAACATCAACAATATGGAATGGTTGTATACAGCTACAATGATCAAGGCAAATAGTGCAAAGTCATCAACCAATGAATGTTGGAGGGTGCACGTCCATGACCAAATACGTGATTCACTAAAATCTATGTTAGTCCAAGTTTGGTCAGAGGAAAAAGAAAATAACCTAGTCCAATCACAATACAGGTTCTTGAGACTCACAACAGAATTAAGAACAACCCTGATTTTCAAAGTCAACTACTGCATAAATGATTGTTTTGCTCTTACAGAAGATGTTGCTCTGAAACAGGTGAAAAGGCAAGACAGGTGATAAGGAAGGATTGCATATATTTGCTACTGAGATCTAACACCCAAGCTACTTTGGAGTGACCTTCAATGCAATTCCTTTCTTTGATATGCTTTGTAATAATTGCGGATATATTATAGTCGGTGGTTCAGAATCCGTTTGCTTTCAAATATAATTTCCCGTCGGTGTAATATCTGATTACAAAGCTAGGGGGATCAACATGAATCCAAGCCTCTCACTGGACGAGAAATGGTGGTTACAATTTCAACCTGACTTTCAAGGGAAGATCAATTTTGGTTGTGACTCTTTGTACAATAGGAAATTGAGTGTCACTGAAAAAGATTTGCACTCAAACAACAACCGATATGCTGCACTTCAACAAGGATATTAGTCTCAATGCAATGGCATTTCTTCATTTTTGCGCTCTCAGACTTGCTAAGGAGAGCCTTATTTCTTCTTCAAAAGCAGAGCAGGATTTTCCAAGCTTTCTTTCGATACTCGGCCGATGTTAGGAAAGTGCATTGCAAATTTTTTTGTTGATACACTATGGTGCTATGGACACACATCATTTCAACAGCAAGTGTTGTTTGAGCCGACTTCTGGAGTTACTCGCCCTCTCGCTCAACGTTGTGATCGAATGCAGTAAGAAGTTGAACTACATACAACTGAAGTGTGCCAATTGCCTAGCATTGAAAGGGTCAACACCGCATCCAACTGTGCGTTAATGCACCACTGCCAGTGATGCGATGAAGTCAAATTACTTCCAGAAGTCGGGCTTGCAGCAACTCAAACTCGAAATTGGAAGAAAATCTTCTTGTTCTGATTTTAATTAATTTATATTAACCAAAAATCCTAAATTTATATTTTATGCAAACATCGATCCATTTAATTAGAGAAACACTGCTGCTATCTAAGAGGGATTGTTGTGCACACATGAAAGGACGGGGATCACATAGAAGTAGGCTGAGGCTAGGATCGCACAGGAAATCATTGTATTATTTGCAAAGTCTAGATTTCAATTGCACCATGTGAGAAATTTGAGCCCAATGGAATGATCCCTGGAGGAGACCACTGGAGCCCAACATTTAACTATTTAGCATTCATGTAATTTGGTTTCAGATTCTGCAATTAATTTATATTTTCCAGGCTAATTCGAATTTCTGAGCTGGGTTGTTGATTTGATTTTTACAGTGAGATCGAGCTGGTTGTTCGTGCCCATCAGCGAGTGCGTTAACTAAATTTCTTAGGATTTATTTATTTCACTGCATTTTATTTCTTGTTGGTGTGATTTATTTTATTGTGTTTGATTTCATGTGTGAGAGATTTAAATTCTCATTTTGCAATTTCGTTTTTTAGATCTCCTTTATGTTTTGATATTTAATTATGTAGGTTTGATTCATGAATTCAGTGATGTCATTATTCTAGAATTTATTTCTAAGTATATTTAGTTAGCAAGCATTCTTTTATTTGTGTTTCTCACTTCCACTATTTGTTGTGTTCAATTCATTACCTAATGAAATAGATTTTCAATTGCAGGGATTTATAATGGAGATGATAATTATGATATGATCGTTAGAAACTCTGATTTAATTAATTAATATTATTTGGGCATTCATAAGCATTTTTAATCCTGGGATTTTAAATATTCATCATTATAATGTAATGCCGGAATTAGCATGAGGAGACTTTCAGTTCAAGTTCATGAATTGTCTAGCAAAACTCTTTGAGAATATCTATGATCAACAAACTTAAATTTCTTAAATTGAACACTGCAATTCCTTTCTAGTACAGATTTTAAAATTGTTTGAAATTGAATTTGTTTCATGCTTTCATATTTGCAGCGTAGCTGTAGTTTTTTTAGAAGCTTTGCATTCTTTATTTGTTGCAGCGTGTTTACTTTGTAATGCCTTTTCTTGAATGATTTCCTTTTCGAATTATTTTGAGGGTTTTTGATTTTACAAATCCCTGAGGCCATATTCTGGCATATATTGTGCTACATCTCCAAGTCTTACGACCCCGGATTGACAAATTTAAATGTGGGTGTAAATCTAGCATTTATACCTCCCAACAGGCAGCATAGAGGATTCTTCATGATTGCGTTTGGGGCACTCTAGAACAACAACATAGGGTCTCTACTAGACCTGCGTTAAAGCCTTTCTTCCATAAATGCGTCTAGGGCTAGGGCATCTCCACTAGGGCAGCATATATGCCTTCTCTTCTAGGCCTCTCTTTCCACTAAAACCCAAACGAGTGGAGAAAGAGATCTCAAGAGATGAGTTACCAAATGACATCAAGGCCACCTCTATTTATAATAAAACGTTGAGGACAAGTGGGGGTAATTTGGTTGATGGCCGACCTTGACGAATTGTCACATAACACAAATAAATTCATATCTCCATGAATATATGTCAGAATCGGATGATCTTTAGATCAATCCTACATCCCTCAACAAGAGGAATCCAAGAAAAAATATAAGCTTCCATAAATAAGAAGACCCACATGGAGTTTGGCCCTAGTTGCTAATTTTAACATAGCTCCATTGGATCCTCTCTTCCAGCTAGTAGATGGAGATATGAACAACCAAGTTCATGAACTTTTGATGAAGAACTAGCTCAGGAAGATCATCCCCATCATGGTCCTTAGACACATGATGGGCTAGAAGAGGGGATGGAGGGCAAAAAGAATCATCGTCAGTGTCATATATAGGATCATTTTCAAAATGATGACCAATGTCCCATTTGCCTCCTATATGCAAAAATTTAGAAATATCAACATCATGCAGATCCCTTGAAGCCATTTCCTCGAGGTTCAAATAACAAATCAATGGAGAGTTTCCAAGGTGAATTCAAAAGTGCCTTGAGAGATGCTTGCTTCACCCGATAAGCATTAACTTTGAAGTTCAATGAAGAACTAGGGCTTCGTTTTCCCAATGGAGTAGCTAATAGATATGTCAATATTGTCGCAAGGGAACACGACACACGTCTCGTGTTGTCGACAAAGGCGCCAAAAATGTTGCCACACAATCTAGCAAGGAACCTAGGAGGGGTACCTAAGAGACAAATAATATACCAAATGACAACAATGGTGTTGATTTGTGGTAGTACTGGATGTGCTCTAGCCATGAAAATTGGTGGAGAGGCTAAAGCACACGAGATTTCCAAGACCCATAAATGGTTTGGGGAAATTCCACCCGGTTAGAGAGATATTAAAATAATTAATATTTTTAAAGGAGTTCCTAAGTCTAAACTTAGGAAAATTAAAATATTAATGGGTATTAATACAAAACTGGGTGAGAAGGTTCTAAATGACATGGATCAAGTCAAATCTAATCTTAGCCGTTGATTAGAGACTTACTGTCGGCTGTTGAAGGCTCAACAGGAAAAGTATAAAAGGAGGTTTGAGGGTTAGTTGGAGATACACCAAGATTGATCAGTCAGTGCAATTTTCTGGAGCGGGGTTTGCTGAGAAAATTCGAACAAGTGATCTGAGTTGCAGCGAGGCGCAGTGAATACATAGCAGAGAGGCAGAGATAGTGCCAGAGGGCCAACGCAGTGATTGAGGAGGCTACGCGGAGGCAATAGGAGCCACGCAGAGGTAGCTAAAGATTGCGCAGAGGCTGAGGGGCCTGCGTGGCTGACACAAAAGGCCAGAGAGCTGACGCAGAGAGGCAGAAGGCTGACGCAAAGGGTTCCAGAGCTACGCAAAGCCTTGGAGAAGCGCCATAAGGATTTTCGTGGGGCAGTGCTGAGAAGCTGAATATCTGCTTCTAAGAAGAGGTATTACTATTGTGTAGAAATCTCTATTGGGTGAGCCAGTTTGGCACTCTAGTTGAACTCAAGAAAGCTGCTTAACAATAAAACCCTCAGAACTGCTGCATCCGTTTTCCCGCATTAGGTTTTTTCAGGGAAGTGTTTTCCAAAAATAACGGTGTCCCTTGTGTGTTTGTCTAGTATTTCAGTTGCTGATCTGTACATGAGTTAAGGCTACATTTGTGTTTATTTTCAGTGTTTATATGTATAAATAACTTGTGAATGGAATAAACAAGTAGGTCAAATAAACCAGATAATGCAGCAGGGATTTTTAACGTGTCAGACTTAGAAATTTCAACAAATGGGACAGAGACCCAGTGTCACCTCAGTCAGTGTCCCCTGCTCTTTACGGACTTTCACCAATGGGAGGAGCCTTGATATGAAGGAAATCACTAGAATAATTGGATCAGTGGCTAGGTATGGTGTGATTTCCAAAGCCCATTCAAAGAGGAGACTCAAATAATGGCTTGGTTGCTTCAAAAGCAAGATAAAGGCTCTCCAAGAAAGGCTTACGAGGAGGCCTAGAATTAGGAGGAAGGGACACTCAATACAAGGGATACACCTAAATCAAGGCCTCCTAAGGGGATAAAAGGACCTCTCTTAGGGTTTTGTGAGCTAGTGATCATATAAAGATTTGGGACCACAAGAGAGATCTAGGGGAATCCAAGCAAGGCCTAGGGTTTGCAACATCAAAAGAGGAATAAGATACCTTAGGTCAAGTAAGAATAAGATAGGTCAAGGAATGATTAACTTCCAACGAGTTTTCAAGAACAAATGACCTATGAAATGCCACTAACCAAAGAAGTCTACGGACAAAAATGATGTTGGATCTAGGGCTTAGGATTTCTCTCAATCTAGCAACGAGAATTGCTTCAAACTTTGAGGATACCTAGAGGAAACCCCAATGCAGTAGCATAGTAAATCGTTGTTCAAGATGACCTCAATGCATTTTGCACTAGGCCATAGTTGACCTTCTAGGGTTAGAGCAAAAAATGGGAAAAAGTGAAAGGAAAATGTTTTAAGGTTGATCAACTAGGATTGGGACCCACTGCCTTGACAATTGGGAGAAATGGAGTCAAGATTGACTTTGATGAAGGAACTTTGATCTATCAAGGAGTCTTATGCAACTTTTCACTACCCCTAATGAGGCAGCAACCTGACAACAATAGGTATTAATACTTTGCTTGGCAAGAAACAATTGAGTTTCGAGGATGAAAGATAATCAAGACTCTAGGAACGTTCATTCACATTTATGTAACATGTAATGCATGCAATACTTCCAAATCCCAATATTTTTATGAATTCACATTTATTTTAGGGCACATGTGAGATAGTGACAAGATATTTCATACAACAATCATGCAATAAAGTAAAGAAATAACATCAAAATATCACTTACAAGACAAATCGAATATATCCATCCATCATAGTTGCAATTAGAAGCTCCAAGACAAGAATACTAAAAATCCAAACTTCAAAATGCATCAACAACATCATATTTTGTCCATCAATTGTAGGTCTAGAATCTTTTTCAAGAGAAATCCCAATCCAAATGACGATGAGAAACAAATGAGGCTCATCTTCTATTTATATGAGCCATAAGGAGTTTGATTTAGTCTAATTAGCCTAATGAACCCCTAAAAATAACTTTAATGTGCAAAATAACAATCCTATTGGTGACAAGCCCACCAAATAGCTCATAAGTAAAAAATAAGCCTTCCTAATGAGGCCTGTTGTTGTCTGAATTGTACACCTAATGCGACAATGCTCAGACTGTTAATTTTCTCTACGGCTATATTGTTCTTTTCTTAAGATAATTGCATTACATTAATTACTCATTGAATTCACCCCACAACACTTTAACATTATTACATCATATGCAATTATGAAGAAAGAACAATATCATCAATAATGCAATGGAATAGAAAAGGAATATTAGAAGAAAAGCATACGCACATAGAGACACCAAGATTGGTCGAAGACCAGGGCAAAACCAAACAAAAGGGGAAAACCCGAAATTCAATTCTTTTTCTTCTATTAGATTTCATCAATTGTTCAGTTGTGATACAAAGTACATCATCATAAATCATATCATGCCACCTAGGACCAATACAAAGGGGTTCACAACTACGTTTGTGAACAATACGAGACATATCCAAGAGGGATGTCATCCAGAGTACTGTCTTCATGTAGAGATTACTGTAATACAATTCTTGGACATATGCATCTAGGGCATCACTGTCACCAATTTTCAAGTGAAGTCAAATTATCGAAGAGTCTGCCATTGTGGAGATCACTGTTACATCATTATAGGAGTAAGAGAACTACTTCTATCATAAGTGCCATAGAATACTATACCATCACTGTCATATATGATCAGGGACACATGGATCTCATCATAGAGAATGTTATACATTGATTTATCATGAACTTGCTATTTGTCACAATGGGTCATTGAAGAATGGTTTCTATACAAATGACATACAGTAGCAAACCCTAACTGATTAGGGTTATTTGATTCTTTTACCCACAACTCTTGCCATATGTAATATTGTTCGCCAAGCCATAATCAACAATGGTCATATATCAATGCAAATGAAAATTGAAGTCATTGATATGAAAAATATATTGATGACCCAAAGACTCATATACGAGAGATTAGAATATGTGACAGTTATTACCATAGTGCAAGAAACCAAGTCAAAGTCACAATGCATTTTGTATCATGTCATACCATAGCTTTCTATTTGCCATGAAGAGGTTGGCCATACCATACATTTTTGTCTGCCATGAAGAGCTTAGCCATACCATACATCTTTGTTTTCCATGAAAAACTTAGCTATACCATACATCTCTGTCTGCCATGAAAAACATAGCCATATCATACATCTCTATTTGCCATGAAAAACTTAGCCATACCGTACATCTCTGTCTACCATGAAAAATTTAGCCATAGCATACTTCTTTGTCTGCCATAAAGAGCTTAGCCATACCATACATCTCTGTCTGCCATGAAGCGACATATATATAAAGACAAAATTTTAAACTAGGGAACAATGTCAATTTAGTACAAGTTGTAACGATGCCAAACTGTAACGATGATGCCAATAGCATATCATACAAACTATAATGTTGCCAATAACATACCTTACAAACTGTAGCAATATCAATATAGGATGTGTGGCCTCAATCTATAATGCGATGCATTCAAATCAATGATACAATTGTGAATCATAGAAAAGGGATCCATCGATAAAATTAGCGAGCCACCAACATAACAAAGCGAGAGTCATACCATTCCATAGTGCGAGGTAGATAGCACGAGACTGTGAAAATTTCATCTATTGCAGCGACTAGAAATTATTCTCCTAATTGTAAATTTAATTATGCAGTTTATTTGCTACGACAAACAATGAATAAAATCACAATTGCAATTTTCACCATAAAAATATTGTGGAAAACAAAATACTAGAAACTGAGAAATTCTAGCGCACACAAGAATTTTGACACTGTTATTTTTGGATAATTGTCCCCGGAAAAAGCTAGCTTGGGAAAACCGGTGCAGCAGACGAGGGTTTTATTATTATTCTTCAACAGTAAATCTGAGTACAATAAGTTGGATGCCAAATTAGAAATCCAATCTAAGAGAATCATTGGCAAAATTATTCTGAGGATTTTTCCTCACCCCACAGCTGATTTCAGCGCCTGAAACTGGCCCCTCAACAATTTGCACTTCCTTCTGCATCAGCCTTTGCATAGTGCTTGTGCAGGCCTTGTTGCTACTGCCTCTGCAAACTCTTGAAATCTTCAACTTTACTTCTCTTTGGCTCTGGAACTGATTCACCGGCCCTCTTGATCAAAATCCCGACCACCAACTATTGAATCCACTGCTCCCCCAGCTAGATTGAACTGTTCTACTACTGCTGCCTACACAATCCTTGTGCAATCCCTCTGGGCAAACTCGCACTCCCTCAATCTGACTTTTCCGGCACTAGAAACCTCCACTAGAATACTGCCTCACTCCTCTGCCACCTGCTACTCGATCTCTGGTTCAAATCCTCCTGCTAAATCACTGTTTCTAAAAAATCAATCTGCCTAGATCACTGAGTGTTTGCACTGGTGTAATTCTCCATCTACCCATCGACTTCTTCTTATAATCTTCAGTTGGACCTCAACGACCAAGATTAAATCTTAATGAAGGGCCTGGATTATTTCCCTGTCGATCTTCGTGAGTTTCTAGATAATTCACACTTTTTATCAATTCATACTGATTAATTAACCCCTTTTCCTAAGTTGAGACTTAGGAAATAGTTAAAACTAGGCTAATAATCTAGTTGAGGTACTTCTACGTGGAATTTCTAGAAATGATTTCTGGGTTTTGGAGATCTCATGTGTTTTAGCCTCTCCATAGAGTTTTGAGACTAGAACACATCAGATGCTACATAAACTAACACTCCCTCTTAGCAAGGACGATGTTCTCTCTTTAGTGTTGCACATCTTGTCACAACACCTTGTTTCTGTACCACCCTCTATCACGCTGCTGACGTCTGACAAGAAACTTTGTTGGAAATGACTATGCTGCTCCTTCAGTCTTAGTGCTGCTCCCTTAGTCACAGTGTTGCTACCTCAATCACTCATTGTTTCCTCAATCATTGCATTGTTTCCTTAGTCACTACGCTATTCCCTCAGTCATTGTCCATCAATCACTGCGAAACTCTGATGTTGCATCTATTCTGCTGCTAACATTGTTATACTGCTGCCAAGTCTGCCTCTGCACTGCAACTCCCTCTCACATGTTGCTGCTGCAATTGCAACAACTGCAACTGAGAAGCATCCAAAATAAATTGTCCCTGCTATTGAAACAGGTTCTCCACCATACCCATTTGTTCTCTGAAATAGACGAACTTAGCTCTACCTAGAGCTTTTGTGAATATATATGCAACTTTCTTATTTGTGGGAACATACTGTAGCTGGACCGCTCCATGCTACATTGTGAAAATTCCACAAGAGGAACCCCTACTGCAGCAAACTGATGTTACTTATCCTACTTGTTAATTCATGCATGTTATTTACTTTGCTCTATGGTAAATATCAAAGCAAATACATCTGCAACGTTCACTCAATTAACATGTATGCGGAAACAAAATACTGAGCAAGAAAGAAAAATACAACACATAGGACACAGTTATTTTTGGACAAATAGTCCTCGGGAAAAAACCAACTTGGGAAAACCGGTGCAGCAACTCTGAGGGTTTTATTATTATGCAGGAGAAATTCTGAGTACAATTCTATGATGCTCAACTAGCAATCCAATATAGAGAGAATACTGAACAAAAGACTGGTGAAATGATCTCACCTTGTCACTGGAGAATCAGTGACTGATCTTGTTGCTCAGGAGGCTCTGCGTCACCCTTTGCATGGTCTCTGCGTCACCCCTCCTGGGTATTACGCTGCCTCTCCTCTGGATCCTCTGCTGGCTGAGAAATCGACTTTTTGCTTCCCAGACTCACACCCTGGCTTCCAGCAATTGAATTTCAACTTCCCTCAGTAGGAACTCGACTTCCCCTCAAGGACTGCGCTGCCTCTGCGTCAGCGCTATGTGGGCCAGCGTTAACCTTCCTTTGGACGTGTTTCTATTCTCCCTCTGCCTTGTACTACCTCTGTGTGTTTTCCAAATGACCCTCAAGCCCCTTCTTATATCTTCCTGTTGGACAACCAACGACCTAGATTAAAACATAATCAAAGGCTCGGATCGTTTTGGCTTGATCCATGGATTTTTCTAGAAGTTTCTTCCATGATTAGATTAATACCCATTAATATTTTAATTTTACTAAGTTTAGACTTAGGAACCCCATTACAAATATTAATTATTTTAATAACATCACTTATGGGTGGAATTTCCCAAACCACTTTCTGGGTTCTTTGGAATACCTGTGCCCAAGCCTCCTTGCAAGATTTGAGGCTTAGAGCACATCCGATGCTACCCCAAATCAACATACACACAATCTCTAATGAAATGACACCGAATATCTATGTGTTTTGACCTATTATGAAACACTGAATTCTCAAATGAGCTTCATGTAACTCTGATTGTTGCAGTAGACACTGGTGGCCTCCATCCTCTGTTTGAACAAGCTTACTAGCAACTTTTGAAACCATATAGCTTCACACTTAGTTGTGCTTGCTGCCATATACTCTGCTTTTGCGGAGCATAGTGCTACTGACTTCTGCTTCTTGCTACACCAATAAGCCACTCGTGATAAACCGTTGAAGCAATACCTAGAGGTACTTTTCCTATCCACTGAACTATCTGCCCAATTTGCATCTGACAATCCATATAATCTAATGTTATCTCCTCGGGTGTATCTCAACATATACTCAATTGTGCCACGCACATATCTCAAAATATGCCTCGCTGCTGCCCAATGTAACCTTGTCAGTTCTACCATAAACTAAATGAGGGTGTTAATTGTGATGCAAATATCTCACCTAGTGTTGACCAGATACATGAGAGAACTGATAAGCTGTCACTTTGATCCCACCCCAACAACGGGTTAGGGCAGGAGCTGTCACTTTGATCCCACCCCACTCCATTCTAACTGTCTCCCAATAGTAAGCTATGGGGGGTAGTTCCTATTCAACTCAAAACATTCTATGTGCTGCCAGGCTTAGCTAGAATGGCATATCTGATGAGTAGAAGAGCCTGAACAGAGAGGAGTTATAACAGAAGGCGGAAAATAATGTTAGAGATTTGCAGCGTCTAAACAGTGTCAGCATTTAATGGGCATCGACTGTGGAGGGGCAGTGGACAAATTGACCACCGCAGAGGTTCTTAATCATTTCAGGTTCCATATGAGATAACCATTGTATCTACCCATCGGACATCTGAAAGAATGGTAGAATATGCTCAGCAGACTTACGAAAGAGGTGTTAAGGTCACCCAAGCGTTACCCATTATCACGCAGAGAGCAAACGTTTAACAGTTGGACAACAAATGTTTAACAGTTGGACAACAAACAGTCGCCTTCTAGCAGACAGAGAGCACACGTTTATGAACAGAAAACGTTTATGGACAGACGGGCTAGCCAGAGACCTGCGGATTTCAGAGGTCAAGAATGTCGGGGATGGCAGAGCCAACGCGCTAGGACTTTTAACTCTCAATGTTTTTGCACGACCTTCAACACATAGCAGAGGTCATATTTATAACGACATTCCACAGTCCAAGGCATACGCTGCATATTTAAATAATAAATATGGACAAACGCATCTGCCTCACACTATTTCAATGCTTTCCATACACCACATTGTGGTATTCATTCAACGCACCAAAAATTATACATATGCCAGCACAAATATATACAACGAATTGAATACCAGTGCATGAATTAATCAACCAGCAATATCACTGCACCGAGAGTTCACGACCCACATAACATTAATGGTCAATGCATAGGTCTGGTGAGAGAAACACAACAAAAGGCCACAAGCAAACAGTGACTCAAATATGAGCAGGGCCAGAATTCGCCCGTTCTGATACCATGTTAAACACACATGGGCAACAACAAATAGGAAAGATAAAACATGACAATACAATTTTTATTAACAACTGATATACATTTATAGTACATATTGTGACCGTTGGGTTTCACATCCCAAAGTCTCTTGGACTACTTTGTCTATTCAACTTCCACACTAACCCATTGAGGATTAGGTGTCCAACATGATCTACCAAGGGTGATCACCAAAACACTTATTCTTTCACCTTCTCCCAAGTCTAGCCACATTGGGGTCCTTAGGGCATCAATTTCCCGACAAGTTAGCCACTAAAAAAGTTCGATCTCCTAAGATCTCCTACGTTGGCCTTTTCTCTAACCCTCCTCCAAATTTGAAGACATTCTGACAGTGGAGTTAGGAGAAAAGCCAAGCCCTAGCCCCGGGACCAAAACTTGCCCTGCCAACCCCAAGGCTAGTACTTACCAGGGTCAAAACAACATCATTGAGTGAAATAATTTCTTTGATCCTTCCCACCTTTTCTATGGTAAGAAAATCATTGATTATTTCATACCTTCCTCATACCCTAGACCGGGTCCACTTGGCCTTGTGTGGTCCTGCTCCATCTGTTGATTTGGGGTAGCATCGTATGTGCTCTAGGCCTCAAATTTTGCAAGGAGGCTTTGGCACATGCATTCCAAAGAAGCCAAAAACCGTTTTGAGAAATTCCACCCAGAGACGATTATATTAAAATAATTAATATTTTTAATGGAGTTCTGAAGTATAAACTTAGGAAAATTAAAATACTAATGGGTATTAATCTAATCGTGCGTGAATCTTCTAGATAAAAACAAATATCAAATCAAAATGATTGGAGCCTTTGATTAGGAGTTAATCTAGGTCATTGGCTGTCCAACAGGAAGATATAAGAAGGGGCTTGAGGGTCATTTGGAAAATACACCAAAAGAGATCAAGAGATCGAATTTTTGAAGTGACAAGTTCTTAGGAGGAAGTTTTGATCGAGGAGATCTTTTGCAGTAGAGGGGCAGTGAGAATCCGGAAAAAGGAATTTCCGGAGAGTATGAGGCAGAGGGAGGACAAAAAGACGTCCAAAGAGAGGCAAACGTTGGCCCATGCAGTGTTGACATAGTGGCAGCGCAGGCTTTGAGGGGAAGTCGAGTTTCCTGCTATGAAAAGTCGAGATTCAGTTGTCGGGAGCCGGGGTGTGAGTCCTGGAGGCAGAAAGCCAACAGAGGATTTGAAAGAGGGGCAGCGTAATACCCAACAAGGGTGACGCAGAAACTGCCGGGAGTGACGCAGTTCTACGCAGAGGCCACACAGAGGCTCCAGTTCAGCAGGATCAGCCACTAATTCTCCCAGTGACAGGGTGAGGTCATTTCACCATTCTTTTGTCCAATATTCTCTCTATATCAAATTGCTAGTTCAACATCCTAGAATTGTACTCAGATTTTCTCCTGCATAATAATAAAACCCTCAGAGTTGTTGCATTGGTTTTCCCGCATTGGGTTTTTCTGTGGACATTTGTCCAAAAATAACAGTGTCCTATGTTTTTGTATTCCCTTGATTAGTTTCTATGTTTCATAATCATATTTAACTTGGTGTAGGTTGCTTCAGTAATTTACTTCAATATTTCAAGAAGAAATCTGAAATAAGTTTGAAATGTAATTTACGATCTAGGTGAAGCAAATTTAGCTGGTTGTAGTAGGATTCCAAAGATTGTTAGATCTAGGAATTTTCACACCTTCAAAGGACCATTCTTCAAGAACCATCTAGGATACCAACTTTAACAAGGATTTAGGGTGTGGGGAACTCCTTTCAAAGCCTATTCTCATTCACCTAACCCCTAAAAATCCTCGTCCTTTCCCTAGAAGCAGATAGTACCTTGCTTAGAAAGAAAGCAAGCTCCATCCTTCAAAACCTTCTTGGAAAGGGTTTGGGTCACTCATATCCATTGACTTATCATTCATTAGTGACTCCATGCATATCGGGTCTCCTCCCATCGGTTAAAGTCCATAAATAGAAAAGGAAGCCTTAGTTGAGGTGATAGTGGGCTAAAACTCCATTTGTTGCCCTTGGCCTAGCATTTGCCCTTTAGGGATTCCCCTTAGGTCCCCTTCTAGTTTGAGCGGTAACATGTCTTATAGGACTTGTTGTCGCTCAGATTGTACAAGGACTGCAACAATAACTCAGATTGGGGGTTGTCACCGTGATCCCTGACCTTTTTGTTCTAACTGTCTCCCAACAACAGGTTATTGGGGTAGTCCCTATGGAAATGTGAAGACAAAGGACAAGTTGGCAACCAACAAGTCCGGGAGACATGATTGAGTGGCCAAGCTACTTGGTTAATTTTAGCAAGACTTAAATATTATATTAAATTGAATTGTGAGACCAGTGCCTTATGGAGTCAACTAACTTGCTTTTAAATCAATTAGAGACCAAGTAACCAGATGAACAATCGCTGCTTGGATGCTTCACTAACTTATATGCTATGTAAATTCTAACAACTAGGTGAAATGCAATATCTTGGTTGATTTTAATTAAATGCCTATTCTAAGTGTAACCTTCCT
Organism: Pinus taeda; assembly: GCA_000404065.3. Lineage (NCBI taxonomy): Eukaryota > Viridiplantae > Streptophyta > Pinopsida > Pinales > Pinaceae > Pinus > Pinus taeda. The sequence continues at coordinate 8,678 of APFE030766569.1, read as the reverse complement.
CTTAACTGTTTTAGAACTAGTCTCTAGAGTAGGTTGTGGGATGGAAGCCAATGGAAAGCAAGCAAAGGCTTGATTAATGATACCTCCCCCTATGTTCCAACCACCTAATGCCTCCGGCGCTGCAAATGTTGATTTCTGATAGCATCGGATGTGCTCTAAGCCTCAAAATTTGCAGGGAGGCTAGGACACATGTACTTTAGAATACCCAGAAATCATTTTGGGAAATTCCACCCGGAGAAGGTTTTATTAAAATAATTAATTATTTTTAATGGATGCTTAAGTCTAAACATAAGAAATTAAAATAATTAAAGGGTATTAATCAAACTGGGGGTGAAACTTCTAGAAGAAGACGAGGATCTGTTGATTTGTGGTAGCATCGGATGTGCTCTAGCCATGAAAATTGGAAGAGAAGCTAAGGCACATAAGATCTCCAAAACCCCAAAATCGTTTTGGGAAATTCGATCTGGTTGGAGAGATATTAAAATAATTAATATTTTTACCGGAATTCCTAAGTCTAAACTTAGGAAAATTAAAATATTAATGAGTATTAATATAAAACTAGTTGAGAAGGTTCTAAATGACGAGGATCAAGCCAAGTCTAATCTTAGTCGTTGATTAGGGACTTAATCTCGGTTGTCGAAGACTCAACAAGAAAAGTATAAGAGGAGGCTTGAGGGTCAGTTGGAAATACACCATCGGATACTCAGTGTCTCAAGGAAAATTGATTCTCAAAGAGAAGGAGATCGATTTTAGAGGGAGAGTTGTAGGGTGGAGGAAGAGGGGGGATTAACAGCAGTCAGGGAGCTCAGAAGAAGTGACGCAGGGACTCTGAGAGATAGCGCAGAGGCAGACGCAGATTAGAGAGGTGCAAGGATGACACAAAGAGGGACCAGAGCTGCACAGACCCACACAAAATGACACAGTAGAGAAAGGAAGCTCTCTAGGGTGTCAAAAAGTCTTGAAGAAAAGTCTCAGGCGTTTTCTCCTAGTGTCTATGTAAATTTTTCTGTAAAAACGATTGTTGCTGAAGATTAATAAAATCCTCCTCTGCTGCACCGGTTTTCCCTCATTGGGTTTTTCCGGGGACAATTGTCCAAAACTAACTGTGTTGATGTGATTGATTCTTGTGCATATATTTGTCTCTGTATAATGGTGTGATATCTGTAGTAGAATTTATTTTAATATTTACTGAAGGGATTTCATAAATAATTTATTGGGAATAATAAGTAGGTTAAATAAATCAGTTGCTACAGTAATAGAATTTTTGTTTAGAAATTTTCACATGGTATTAGAGCAAAGAGTCAGCGACAGGAAGGGAAAATCAATTATGGGTCAAGAGAATGATGCAGAAGCATCCACTCAAGGAGACTCATTCAGATTTTCAGAAGAATGCACAAGAGACAAAAATTATGATTATTCTATGTTGGCTTCGAGATTGGAAGAAGAAGTTGCTTGCGTAGCAAGCTCTGCCTCCTCAGAGGTTTGGTATATAGATAGTGGAGCTTCCTGGAAGATGACAGGAATCCGGGAATGTATTTCAGATTATCGGGGAGAAAGAATAAATTTTCGGATCACCATGGGGAAAAGGTACTATAGTTTTTCAAACAAAAACGTGAGAGTGGTTCCAAGCTACCAATGTGCTGCATGTGCCAGGACTGGGGATGAACTTACTTTCCGTCTCACAACTTGAAAGCAAGGGCTATGATAGTATGATGTTTTCTTCATTAAAGGGAAAATATACGTCAAACACCTGAGTTGGAAAAAGAAAGTGCAGATCGGAATCAAAAGTAACAGGTTGTACAGGGTACAGCGAGAATCACCAATGGCATTGATAGGTAGTGATGGAGACAAGGATTTGAATGAACTATGGCACAGGAGAATGAGACATTTGCACCATGGGGCTCTGAGAATTCTCAGGAAAACTATAACAGGAGTTCCAGATCTTAGTACAGAATTAAATGATGTATGCAGAGGATGTGCTCTGGGCAAGTATGCCAAAGCAGCATTTCCTAGAAGTAAAAATAGGGCCAAGAGAGTACTAGGATTGATACACTCAGATATCTGCGAACCAATGTCCACTAAAGCTCTTAGTGGTGTCAAATACTTCGTCACCTTCATTGATGACCACTCCAGGAAAACTTGGATTTATTTTCTGAAAACCAAGGACGAGGTGTTCTGAGGATTCAAAGAGTTCAAGGCTCTGGTGGAGAATCTGACAAGGAAGAAAGTAAAAGTTTTGCGCTCAGACAATGGTGGAGAATATGTCTATAAGGACTTCACCGATTTTTGCGCCAGAGATGGCATCAGAAGAGAGTGGATAGCTCCTTACAATCTGGAGCAGAATGGAGTAGTAGAAAGGAAGAACATGACTATCGCGGAAGCAGCTAGGGCCATGGTGTATGATCAAGATATGCCAAAATTCCTGTGGATAGAAGCATGCAGCACGATAGTCTATGTCTAGAATAGAACTCCTCATAGGGCATTGGGCAAGATTACTCTAGAGAAAGTCTTCACTGGGAAGACACCTAAAGTCAGCCATTTCAGGATATTTGGGAGTTTAGCATATTGTCGTATACCCAAGGACAAGAGGAAGAAGTTAGATCAAACTACAGATAAAGGATATCTAGTGGGATATAGCGAGAATGCTAAGGCATATAGAATCTATCTTCCAGGGAGCAGGAAGGTAGTAGTTCGATGAGATGTGAAGTTCACATAAGATAGGCCCTTAAGAAAATCTAAAGAAATACCTTCCAAAGAGCAGTCAAAAGATGAGTCGTTGGTCAAACCACTTCAACCAGCGGAAGCCAAGAACTCTCCTTCAGGACAGGAAGAATCACAGGAAGAGGAAGAGCTAACAGATGCACCTGCTACCAGAGGAAGAATGAGCCGGGAACTCCAACAGATTCTACGGGATGCAGAAGATTTCATTAGAGCACCGAGAAACAATAAAAGGGAGTGAAGACAGCCAGATAGATATCAGGCCTTAGTAGCTCAAGATGGGAAGCCTTCTAGTTTTCAGGAAGCCGCTCAACATCAAGTTTGGATGGATGCGATGGTGTAGGCGTACAACTTTATAATGATAAATGATGTTTGGGAAATAGTGCCTAGGCCTCAGGACAGATCAATGGTAGGTTTGAGATGGATCTACAAGATTAAATACGCTATAGACGGCAGTGTGGAAAAATACAAAGCCAAGTTCGTGGCTAAGGGGTATGCTCAGAAGGAAGGAATAGGCTATGAAGAGACCTTTGCCCCAGTAGCGAGGTATACATCTATCAGAACCATGATATCTCTTGTAGCACAAATGGGATGGGAGATTCATCAAATGGATGACAAAACGACATTCGTGAACAGGGTGATAGAAGAGGAAGTATACATTGAACGACTAGAAGGCTTTGAGACACATGAGAAGAAGTCTCATGTATGCAGATTGAAGAAAGCCTTGTATAGGCTCAAACAGGCACCTAGAGCATGGTATGGTCAAATTGATGGCTACTTGCAGAAGATGGGGTTCATCAAGAGTGATGTAGATCCCAATCTCTACTATCTGGTCGTAGAGAATGAGCCTCTAGTACTAGTATTATATGTGGATGATCTCTTCCTGACAGGATCATCCAAGCTCATCAAGGACTGCAAGAAGAATCTAGCCACAGAGTTTGACATGAAGGATTTGGGACAGACGCATTATTTCCTGGGGTTGGAAGTTTGGCAGCAGAAGGGTGAAATCTTCCTTGGACAAGGGAGATATGCTACAGAGATCTTGAAGAGATTCAGGATGGAGGACTGTAGGTCGATGGCTACTCTAATGATTACCAACTGGAAGAAAATTGATGCATCAGAAGACAAAGATGTTGATCCCACCTTATATAGGAAGCTCATAGGGTCCCTGATGTATCTGGTCAATACCAAACCAGACATTTGTTATGCTGTCAACATCCTCAGTCAGCTCATGGTGGAACCGAAGAGGGCGCATTGGGAAGCAGCCAAACATGTTCTCGGATATATACAGGGAACAGTCGATTATGGACTCTTGTACACCAGAAGTAAGGATATCAGATTGAGTGGATTTATGATGTAGATTGGGCTGGAAGTTCAGTGGATCGGTAAAGTACCTCTGGGTACTGTTCAACATTGGATTGGGGATGACCTCTGGTTCAGTAGGAAACAAAAATCTATAGCTCTGAGCTCAGCTAAAGCAGAATATATGGCCGCTAGCACAATTTTTGTTGATTTGGGGTAGCATTGGATGTGCTCTAGCCATGAAAATTGGTGGAGAGGCTAAAGCAAATGAGATCTCCAAGACCCAAAAATGGCTTGGGCAAATTCTAACAAGGTTGGGAGATATTAAAATAGTTAGTAATTTTAATGGAGTTCCTATGTCTAAACTTAGGGAAAATAAAATATTAATAGATATTAATATAAAACTGGGTTAGAAGGTTCTAAAAGTCATGGATCAAGCCAAATCTAATCTTAGCCATTGATTAGAGATTTAATCTCGGTCGTTGAAGGACCAACAGGAAAAATATAAGAAGAGGCTTGAGGGTCAGTTGGAGAGCACACTGAGGGAGACCGGTTAGTTCGATTTTTGGAGTGGGGTTAGCTGAGAAATTCGAACTAGTGGTCTGGAGAGCAGCAGGAGGCAGCGAGTACAAAACAGAGAGTCGGGAACAGCACCAGGGGAACAATGCAGAGGTTGGAGAGGTAGACGTAGAGCCTCTTAGACAGACGCAGAGGCACACTGCGCAGTGACTAGAGGGCCTATGTAGGTGACGCAGAGAGGCCTAGTGTTGACGCAGAGAGACAAGGGCTAACACAAATGGTCTGGGAACTAAGCAGAGGTCAGCCAGGTTGACGCCGAGACTGGGGGAAGTGCTGAAGAATTTTCTCTCTGTTGGGTAAGCCAGTTTGGCACCCAGTTGTACTGAAGAATTGTTGAATAATAAAATCCTCCCTTGCTACACCGATTTTCCCACATTGGGTTTTTCCGGGGACTGATTGTCCAAAATATTTGTGTCGATGTGTTAATTCTTGTGCATGTGTTTGTTTCTATATTATGATGTGATATCTACAGCAGAATTTATTTTAATGTTTACTGAAGGATTTTCATAAATAACTTATCGAGAAATAAGTAGGTAAAATAAATCAATTGTTGCAGTGATAGAATTTTCACATGGTATTAGAGGAAGTAATCAGAGACAGGAAGGGAAAATCAATTATGGATCGAGACCATGATGCAGAGGCATCTACATCAGGAGACTCGCATAGATTTTCAGAAAATTGCACAAGAAAAAGTGATTTTGATTTCTCTATGTTGGCTTCTAGGCTGGAAGAAGAAGTGGCTTGTGTGACTAGCTCTACATCATCAGAGGTATGGTATATAAACAGTGGGGCCTCTTGGCATATGACAGGAGTCCGAGAATGTTTCTCAGATTATCGGGAGGAGAAGATGAACTTTCAGATCACCATGGGGAACAAGGCAAAATGTACTCCAGTAGGGAGGGGTACCATAGTTTTTCAAACTGAAACGAGAGAGCGGTTCCGTGCTACCAATGTGTTGCATGTACCAGGATTGGGGATGAACTTACTTTCCGTGTCGCGACTTCAAAGCAAAAGCTATGACGTTTTCTTCATCAAGGAGAAAGTATACGTCAAACACTCGACCTGGAAAAAGAAAGTGCAGATCGGGATCAAAAGTAACAGGTTGTATAGACTACAACAAAATCACCAATGGCACTAATAGGCAGTCACGGAGACAAGGATTTGAATGAACTATGGCACAGAAGAATGGGACATTTGCACCATGGGGCTCTGAGAATTCTCAGGAGCACTGTAACATGAGTTCCGGATCTTAGCACGGAACAAGATGATGTATGCAAAGGATGTGCTCTAGGAAAGTATGCCAAGGCAACATTTCCTAGAAGTAAAAACAGGGCCAAGAGTGTACTAGGATTGATACACTCAAGCTCTTAGTGGTGCCGAGTACTTCCTTACCTTCATTGTTGACCACTCAAGGAAAACTTGGATTTATTTTCTTAAAACCAAGAACGAGGTTTTTTGTCAATTCAAAGAGTTCAAGGCTCCAGTGAAGAATCTGACTAGGAAGAAAATAAAAGTTTTGCGCTCAAATAATGGTGGAGAGTATGTCGATAAGGACTCCATTGATTTTTTCGCTATGAAGGGCATCAGAAGAGAGTGGACAGCTCCGTACAATTCGAAGCATAATGGAGTAGCAAAAAGAAAGAACAGGACTATTGTAGAAATAGCTAGGGCCATGATGTATGATTAGGATATGCCAAAATTCTTGTGGGCAGAAGCATGCAACAGAACAGTCTATGTTCAGAATAGAACTCCTTATCGGGCATTGGACAAGATTACTCCAGAGAAAGTCTTCACAGGGAAGACGCCTGAAGTCAATCATTTCAGGATATTTAGGAGCTTATCATATTGCGCATACCCGAGGAAAAGAGGAAAAAGCTGGATCAAATTGCAAAGAAAGGATATCTAGTGGGATATAGCGAGAACGCTAAGGCATACAAAGTCTATCTTCCAGGAAGCAGGAAGGTAGTAGTTCGACGAGATGTGAAGTTCATGGAAGACAGGGCTTTCAGAAAGTCTCGAGAAATGCCTTCCGAGGAGCAGTCAAAAGAGGAATCGTTGGTCAAACCTCTTCAACCAACAGAAGAAAAGAATTCTTCCTCGGGTCAAGAAGAATCACAGGATGAGGAGGAGCTAACAAAAGCACCTGTTGGCAAAGGAAGAACGAGCAGGGAACTTCGTCAGATTCTGCGAGATGCAAAGGACTTCATTGGGGCGCCAAGAAACAATAAGAGGGAGCGAAAACAGTGAAATAAATATCAAGCACTGGTAGCTCAGGATGGGGAGCCTGCTAGTTTTCAGGAGGCAACTCAACATCAAGTTTGGCTGGATGGGATAGTAGAGGAGTACAATTCCCTAATGGTGAATGATGTCTGAGAGGTAGTGCCAAGGCCTCAAGACAGATCAGTGGTAGGTTCGAAATGGATCTACAAGATTAAATACACTGCAGATGGCAGTGTTGAGAAATACAAAGCCAGGTTTGTGGCTAAGGGGGATGCTCAGAAGGAAGGAATTGACTATGAAGAGACCTTCGCCTTGGTAGCCAGGTATACATTTATTAGAACTGTGATATCTCTTGCAGCACAGATGGGGTGGGAGATTCATCAAATGGATGTCAAAACGACATTTTTGAACGGTGTGACAGAAGAAGAGGTATACATTGAACAAACAGATGGCTTTGAGACACATGAGAAGAAGTCTCATGTATGCAGATTGAAGAAAGCCTTGTATGGGTTGAAATAGGCACCTAGAGCGCAGTATGGGCGAATCGATGGCTAGTTGCAGAAAATGGGATTTGTCAAGAGTGACGCAGATCCAAATCTCTACTATCTAGTTGCAGAGAATGAGCCTCTAATCTTAGTATTATATATAGATGATCTCTTCGTGACAGTATCATCCAGGCTCATAGGGGACTGCAAGAAGAATCTAGCCACGGAGTTCAACATGAAGGATTTGGGATGAATGCATTATTTCCTGGGGTTGGAAGTTTGGCAGCAAAAGGGGGATATCATCCTTGGGCAAGGGAGATATGTTATAGAAATCCTGAAGAGATTCAAGATGGAGGACTGTAGACCCATGGCTACTCCAATGATAACCAACTGGAAGAAGATTGATGCATCAGAAGAAAAAGATGTTGATCCCACCTTATACAGACAGCTCATAGGGTCCTTGATGTATCTGGTCAATACCAGGCCAGACATTTGCTACATTGTCAACTCCCTCAGTCAGTTCATGGTGGAGCCGAAGAGGACGCACTAGGTAGCAGCCAAACATGTTCTCAGGTATTTACAGGGAACAGTCGATTATGGACTCTTGTACACCAAGGGTAAGAATATCAGATTGAGTGGGTTTATTGATGTTGATTGTGCAAGAAGTTCAGTGGATCGGAAAAGTTCCTCTGGGTGTTGTTTCAACATTGGATTAGGAATGACCTCCTAGTGTAGTAGGAAATAGAAATCCGGGGCTCTGAGCTCAATTGAGGCAGAATATATGGTTGCAAGCATAGCTTCGTGTGAGGCCATATGGCTTAGAAAATTGCTTGTGAACTTATTCAAAAGAAATATGGAGGCAACCAGGATCATGTGTGATAATCAGAGTTGCATCAACCTCTTTGAGAATCCAGTGTTTCATGATCGGTCAAAGCATATTGATATCCAGTGTCACTTTGTCAGGGACTGTGTCCAACGAGGAGTTGTACAGTTGAGCTACACTCCTATAGGAGAATAGGTGGCAGACATCCTTACCAAGGCCCTTGGAAGAACCAAGTTTGATTACTTCAGGGAGAAGATGGGGGTGATAAAGAATCCATTTCAGTAGCAGAAATGGGTATGATGTTGCAGTGTAGTAGCAGTCAGCAATGACATGGTGCAACATGATGAGGAGTTTGCAGTGCAGATGCAGCGTTGGGAAGATGGACCAGCAGCAACACGAATGCAGAGGGAGCTGCAGTACAGATGTAGCAGTGGCAGTAATAGAGCCATGGGCAGCAGTACAGGATGCAGCAGTGCAAAGGATGTTGGGCAGGGAGGCTTAGCATCAGCACAAGTACCGATGTCATATGATCAGAGCATAGTTGCGGGGGA